>CAUYSK010017497.1:0-107160 GCA_963575035.1 Avahi laniger
ACAGCCTGAGCAAGAGCGAGACCCGTCTCTACCAAAACTAGAAAGAAATTAATTGGACAGCTAAAAATATATAGAAAAAATTAGCCGAGCATGGTGGCGCATGCCTGTAGTCCCAGCTACTTGGGAGGCTGAGGCAGTAGGGTTGCTTGAGCCCAGGAGTCTGAGGTTGCTGTGAGCTAGGCTGACGCCACGGCACTCACTCTAGCCAGGGCAACAAAGTGAGACTCTGTCTCAAAAAAAAGAGAACTGAATTGGTCATTTTGTGTTGGTATATGCACGGATAGAGTGGCCGCCATGACTGGACAGTTTTCTGGTTTCACTACTTGGTTAAAGAGGTCGCTTCTGAATGTGAGTCTTTGTACTATGTCATCCATAGAGAAATGCTGGCTAGCCGAAAAATGTTACCTGAACTAAACATTTTACAGGATGTGATTAAAATTATCAACCACATTAAAGTACATGCCCTTAACTCACATCTGTTCATGCAGCTCTGTGAGGAGTTGGACGCAGAGCACACACATCTTCTCTTATACACAGAAGTGAGATGGCTTTCTAAAGGTAGATCACTGGCCAAAGTTTTTGAGTTATGCGAACCACTCCAGAGATTTCTTTGACAAAAACAATCACCACTGGCAGCATATTTTGGTGACACAGAATGGGTCGAAAAACTTGCTTACTTGTGTGACATAGTTAACCTGCTCAGTGAACTCAATCTGTCTCTTCAGGGGAGAATGACAACTATGTTCAAGTTGGCAGATAAAATGGCTGCATTCAAAGCCAAACCAGAATTATGGGGGTGACAAGTGAACATTGGGATTTTTGACATGTTTCAAACCTAAGCAGAGATTAATTAATTAGTTAGTTATTTAGACAGAGTCTCACTCCATTGCCAGGGCTAGGGTGCTGTGGCGTCAGCCTAGCTCACAGCAACCTCAAACTCTCCTGGGCTCAAGCAATCCTCCTGACAGGCCACTGAGAATCTGGTGCCACATCAGTCACTCATTTCTGCAAGGCAGATACTCTTCACCAAACATCCTTGCCCCTTTAAAGCTGCATGCTTACAATATACTGAAATACTGATTTTTGTCTTTATAGCCTTTCACAGTATGCAGTATTTTTCCCATCCATAGCTATGTTCAGCTGAAATATTACTAAGCGTTCCTTAAAATAATTTAGAAACCCAGTGTTATAGAATGAATTCTGTACCCCCCAAATTCATAGATTGAAGCCCTAACCCCAATATGGTTGTATTTCTAGATAGGACCTTTAAAGAGGTAATTATGGTTAAATGAGGTCATAAGGGCAGAGCCCTAATCCAATAGGAATAATGTCCTTATAAGAAGAGGAAGAGGCGGGCACAGGGCTCACGCCTGTAATCCTAGCACTCCCAAGGTGGAAGGATCACTTGAACGCAGGAGTTTGAGACCAGCCTGAGCAAGAGTGAGACCCCATCTCTACTAAAAATAGAAAAAATTAGCCGGGTATGGTGGCATGTGCCTGTAGTCCCAGCTACTCAGGAGGCTGAGGCAGGAGGATTGCTTGAGCCCAGGAGTTTGGAGTTTGAGGTTGCAGTGAGCTATGATGATACCACTGTATTCTACCCAGGGCGACAGAGTGAGACTCTGTCTCAAAAAAAAAAAAAAAAAAAGGAAGAAGAAGAAGAGATACCAGGAGTGTGTACATACATAGAAAAGGCTATATGAGGCCACAGCAAGAAGGCAGCCATCTGCAAGCCAAGTAGGGAGGCCTCAGGAGAAACCAAATGTGCCAATACCTTGATCTTGGACTTCCAACCTCCCGAACTATGAAAAAGTAAATTTCTGTTGTTTAAACCACCCAGTCTGTGGTATTTTGTTATGGTATGGCAGCACTGGGCCTTAGGCCTGTGACCAGGATTTGTGCTCATTTCTTTTTTTATTTTTTAGTTTTAAACACAGTTTTTCATGGTTTTGCTTTTTGGTGTTTTTTTTGTTTGTTTTTAGTAGAGATAGGAGTCTCACTCTTGCTCAGGCTGGTCTCAAACTCCTGACCTCAGATAATTCTTCCACCTCCCAGAGTGCTAGGATTACAGGCATGAGCCACTGTACCTGACCAGTGCTCATTTCTTTATAGAAATGAAAGAGTTTTCTCTCACAAATACATTTTATTTATTTATTTTATTTTATTATTGTTATTATTTAGTAGAGGATTTCTCAGCAGAAACAAGTACAGTTTAATGATTCACATTTCTGGATGAAGGAGGCACCAGTTAAAATTTGGAAGAAATTGTGCTGGATAATGTTTGTCATCACTTTGTGTAGTATCACATTACTGACTAGTGACATCTTCTGGAGACCTACAGCAAAATAAATTCCCTTAAACAAGGGGTAATCTTCATTTTCAATAGGTCTTGAGTATCTCATGAGACGCAGTGTAGTTCTTGAGGCTGTATAGAGGATCACACAAACTATGGACCTTCTCCAGATAACTTGTGCAGTGAGGCAAGCTCCCTGATAGGCAGAACCATAGGGATAGCAACAATCAAGTAGGCACTTAAAAATGGTTTTTTACATAGAAAGTGAAGGAAGTAATTTGGGACCAGGAAGTAGAGAGATTAGGTGGGAACAGAGGAAGAAGGCAAAGGGAGGTGAGTAAAGAGTTCAAAAGGAAAAAAAGGGGGAAAAAAGAACATTATGCTAAGTAAGCCAGTGATAAAAGGACAAATACTGAGATGTCTAAAAAGTCAAATTCATAGAAACAGAGTAGAATGGTATTTGGGAGGAACTGGTAGGAAGGAGAAACATGGAATTGCTGTTCAGTGGGTATAAAATTTTCATTATACAAGATGAACAAGTTCTAGAGATTTGCTGTACAACATTGTGCTTTTTAGTTAACAGTACCGTGTTGTGCACTTAAAATTTTATTGTGAGATTAGTTCCCATGTTAAGTGTTCTTACCATAATAAAGAAATAAAAAGATAGAAAAGGGGGCTGGTTATGTTGGCTCAAGCCTGTAATCTCAGCACTTTGGGAGGCTGACATGGGAAGATTGCTTGAGGCTAGGAGTTCAAGACCAGCCTGGGCAACATGGCGAGACCCCATCTCTGAAAAAAAAAATTAACTGGACATGTGGCATGCGCCCATAGTCCTAGCTACTTGGGAGGCCGTTGCAGGAGGATTGCTTGATTCCAGGAGCTATAGGTTACAGTGAGCTATGATCAGTCCACTGCACTCTAGCATGGGTGACAGAATGAGACCCGATCTCTGGGGGAAAAAAAGAAAAAGATAAAGGGAAGAAAATTAAAAACCAGTTTTGGAAAATTGAGACATAATGTTTTTCCACAAATAGAAACATATTGATAAATATAATGAAAATAACTACTTTTATTTAAATCACAGTACTGTATCTTAAGATTTGAAAATTATAATTAACATTTTTTACCTCAGTTATATTAATGTCTAAAAATATAAAAATGAGCTAAGTTGCTAAAGTACTTTCCTCCAAAATTGGAGGAAAAGCAAACCTAGAAATAGGCTAGCCCAAGATTAAGTGTCATTATCAGTAAAATCATATCAGTCTCATCATTAAAGGCTTTCTTAAACCTTTTTAAATACTGATCAGATTCATCATATTCAATATTAACCTTTTAAATGAAAGATTTTATACACAAAAGTAGAGAAAGTTAGTATAACATCTGTGTACTCATCTATCTCCTGAAGTAAAGGTTTTAAAAAATTTTTATTAAGTACTTGTTTTGAAGTCTTAGACTAAGGAGTAGCAATTGGAATAGACTGAATAAAGGTCACATATGAAAAATATCTCTGAAGCAGAATGTGATGTATTCATTGAATAAGAGGTGAAAGAAGGAAGTCATGATGAATTCCAAATTTCTAGTTAGAAAACTGGTCTGATAATGACCTTAATCAAGAGCACAGAGAACCAAGAAGCTTGCAGTTTAACATAGTGTCTGGTTAGAGGCCCTTGATGCAGCTTTCCCAGTCACCTACCAAGATACCTAAGAAGATGCAAAAAGTGCAATAAAAATGGCTAGAAACTAAGGTAGATGTCTGCCTTAATCTTTAGGGCAGAACTGTGGTAAATGCACCCTGACCTCATCTCCAGGAAAAGAGGAATGCATGGAGAAAGTGAGTCATTACCTACTTCCCACTGTTACTTTTCTGGCTTATACTTTTGGCATGTCCTGTATATAGGATTCACTCTTCCCTGCCGTAGCCACCATTCTCAGGTATTTTATTATTTCAGAAAACCAGTCAGGAAGGGGAAATTGGGCTGCAAGGGGGAAATGTCTCCAAGAAACGGAAAATTAAGTTGGGAGTCTTCAGCCAATACACAAATGAGAGTAGGATCAAAAATCTGTGATGGAGGGCAGCCTTGAAGAAAGGACAGTTGTTGAAAGAGCTGAGATAGAGAACAGAACCAAGGCAACAATAATTATTATTCCTGAACATCAGAACAAATGGAACAGTCGTAATGATAATAATAGTTCAGAGAGTTGGCATTTACCGCATCCTTACTGTGTGCCTGGCACTTGCTTACTTGAATCCTTCCGACAGTGAGAAATTGTTAGCTTCAATATACAGAGGAGAGGGTGGAAATTTGCAGTAAATCACCTCTGGTCACACACCGCTACTACAGATATTTGAGAATTTATTAAGAGAAAACTTAACTCCAGCTGTAATGGCCTGTGTCATGAAGAGGAAACAGGTTTGCTGCATTCTGAGAAACCAGTGATCACTTTTAGTTCATTCTTGGCAAAACAATTTTGTTAGTGAACACAAAACTCTTTTTATTCACTAGATAATTCATTGACTTTTCCCCTAACACCTAAGGGTAAGATTTTAAAATGGTGATTTGTATTGATATCTCCAATTGTATTTTTTCCTCCATTCTCTATTTGTATCCCCTTTCTCTCCAGTGAAAAAAATGTGGTTTTATTTATGTACTCACTACTGTAATACACACAGAAAAGTTTGGAATAGCTGTCGATCACCAACAGTAATTCTTTTTTGTTGTTAGGATACAGTAGACCCCACTTACTATTTCAGAAGCTACTTAGAATAATTCTTCTTTCCATCACAAGAATGGAGAAACAAACACCACATGTACTTACCATTAAATTGGTACTAATCGATCAACACTTATGTGCACAACATGGAAGTAATATTCATCAGGGATCGGGCAGGTGGGAGGGGGCTGGAGGGGATGAGTAAATTCACACCTGGTGGGTGTGGTGCGTGCTGTCTGGGGGTGGGGCACCCTTGTAGCTTTGACTTGGGTTGTGCAAAGGCAATTTATGTGACCAAAGCATTTGTACCCCTGAAATGTTCTGGAAAAAAAAAATTTAAAAGGAATAATTCTTTCCTTCTCTTTGGTTATATTATCAACCTGTTACACGGTTAGGTTTATTTGTTTCTTATATTTGGTTTTAGAGTCCTCTTTATCAGTTTAATTTTTAAAAAATGTGAAACATTAACATGGCTTACATGTCAAAGAAACCTTTTAATATGAAATAATTTCCTCAGAGTAGTTTAATTTCCTTTCCTATCCTTTACTTCTTGTTTCTACCTACGCTCTAGGAAAACAATTTTGTTACTTTCTGGTTTATTGTTCCCAAATTGTTTCCTTTTGGAAAAATTAACAAGTAAAAAATATATATTTATATATTTATTTTCCCTCCATTCTTAGCTTTCCTTCTTTCTAATGGGAGTACTTTCTTATGGAAGGCATAGTATACTATATATACTCTGCTTCACCTTGCCTTTTTTTTTGCTTTTTGTTCCTTAGAACTCACTCTCTATTAGCCCATGAAACTTTTCTTCATTCTTTCTTATAGCTGCATTAAGCAAATGTATACTTATCATTTCTGATATTTTGGTATTATAAAGTTGCAATGAACATTTTTTAAATCTCTGAATTACAGTGACAAAGAATAGGCCTATAGGGAACTGGCACAAACACAAGTTACCTACAAAAAAAGTCAGGCTGGCTTTAGGTTTATATAATATTATACTTAGAACCTGACACATAGTATTTGTTTTGTTTTAAAATTTATTCTTATTTTTAAGTTGTACATGCACATAATGACTTCAAACTATGTTAATTGATTCTTTTACTTTGGTAATTATTTCCATATCTCTGTATTTATACTGCATATATTGTACATCATGGTTTTTTTTTTACCCCTGCTTCATAATTCAGCAGACAGCACCTCCTTGTTTGCTCTTGCCACTACAGTACCATAAGATTTAGTAGGTGGTATATTTCATCACCTTTCTCCTATTTGGGACTACCAATCTCTAGAGAGCAGGGTTTTCAGCACCTGAGAATGCCTGACACTGGTAGGTACTTCATGTATCTATTCATTGAAAGAAGGAATTTAAAAGGTCATTACAACTTTAGAAAATGGTGAATAAAAAGTAAATAGATAATTGACTTACTGTTTTATTTTCTCTAAAATCACACATCTGTTAAATTCATTTTCTTTTTGTTTTTTCTTTCCCATTTTAGTCTGTGCTGAGACTTACAACCCTGATGAAGAAGAGGAAGATACTGATCCAAGGGTAAGAACCAAAGTAAAGATACTAGGTAGAATTGTTGTATTTCACACTGACTCCCCTCCTCTACACACCAAAATCTAGTCATGCTGATAATTAAAATAAATACAAATTAAAATCTCAACAAGATACCATTTTCTAACCTAACAGATTGAGAGCAGCACTACCTAAGGGTATGGTGAGAAGTGGAGCCTAGCTGTAGCTGTCAAAGGCCTTAAACATAGTTAAGCCAATTGACTCAGCAGTTAACCTAAAGGTTAACTAATGAACATTCCTAATGAGCAGTTGGAGCCTTCTTGAGGATGTCTTAATAAAAATTGACATCTACAAACCTTTTAGTGATGTGATAGATAGAAAAATGGGAACAACCTAAATGACCCCAAGTATAGGATTTCCAGGGGCTAAATTACGGTACATTCAAATCAAGAGAATCCATGGCCATTGAAAATGATTGTGGAGGACTGGGTTTGATGGCATGGAACGTATGTTTGTATAAGATGCATTTTATAGAGCATTTTGTAAAATAAAAAAATTAATGTATTTATCTATTTGTATGTATGTACATAGAATTATATCTATGGAAGGATATACCCCAGATGTTAACAATGGTTGTGGTAAGACTATGGTTGATTTTTGGGTGCTTTTTTTTTAAAACTCAAGTTTTTTAAACTTTTGTACAATTAGCATAAATTACTTTTATGAAAGTAAATATGAACTATCATTTTTTAAAAATTGATGTTATAAAAAAGAAACTTTATTGATCTATCATGTATACCTTAAAATGAGTAACCTATGAGTGATTTCTGAAGTATTCTAATAATAAAATGCTGCCATTCGCTGGGTGTGGTGGCTCACACCTGTAATCCTAGCACTCTGGGAGGCTGAGGCAGGAGAATCGCTTGAGCTCAGGAATTCCGAGTCCAGCGTGAACAAGAGTGAGACACTGTCTCTACTAAAAATAGAAAACTTAGTTTCTAATAAAAATAGAAAAATTAGCCGGGCGTCGTGGCATGCACTTGTAGTCCCAGCTGCCTGGGAGGCCGAAGCAAGAGGATTGCTTGAGCTCAGGAGTTTGAGGTTGCAGTGAGCTATGATGATGCCACGGCACTCTACCCAGGGTGACAGAGTGAGACTCTGTCTCAAAAGACAAAAGCTACTGTTATGTGAATATAATAAAAAATTTTTCATTCTAGAAATTGTAAAATTCTTGATGACTTTCAAAACTTAAAACAGTTTTTTTCTAACTTAGTATCAGAAATTTAAAATACTTTATACTTTTTTTAAAATTTGAGACAGAGTCTCACTCTCTTGCCTGGGCTAGAGTGCCCTGGTGTCAGCCTAGCTCACAGCAACCTCAAACTCCTGGGCTCAAACGATACTCCTGCCTCAGCCTCCGGATTAGCTGGGACTATAGGAGTATACCATCAGGCCCGGCTAATTTTTTTTCTATTTTTAGTTGCCCAAATCATTTCTTTCTATTTTTAGTAGAGATAGGGTCTCACTTTTGCTGAGGCTGGTCTTGAACTCCTGACCTCAAGGGATCCTCCCCCCTCAGCTTCCCGGAGTGCTAAGATTACAGGTGTGAGCCACCATGCCTGACCTAAAATACTTAATACTTAACGTGTTATTTCTGGTCAGATTAAATTATGTACCTTTTTTAGAGTGACAAAAATTCTTAGGAAGGAGTTTGATAGGTCTCAAATATAATACCAATATTAGGCAATAATTATTTCTGTTTAGTTCAGTAAGCATTTATTTTCTATAATAATAGTAGTTTTTGAGCACCTAGTAAATGGGAGATACTGTTTGAAACACTACATGTATTAACTTATTTAATAATCCTTATAACAGCTTTCATTTGCATAATAGATTACCACCACCACTACTACTACTACTACTACTAAGTTGTCGATGTTTGAACTCTACCTTTTATAGCTATTGTTTACTTACCATCTCCACTTAGATTCAATAGGCAACTGAGACTTAACATGAACTGCTGATTATTTCTTCTTAAATATTCATCTTCACCAGCTTAATTCATGGCAGCTCCATTGTTCCAGTTGCTCATTTGCAAAACTCTGGGGTCAATCTCAATTCTTCTCATTTTTTTCATACAGTAAATTGGATGAATACTGTCTTCAAAACATATTCAGAATTCTACTACTTCTCAACGCCTTCATGGCTACCATCCTGGTCCAAACCACCACCATCTGGCACTGGGATAGTCACTGTAGGTTCCTGGCTTCTGTTCTTGCTTTCCTCCAGGCTGTTTTTCACTCAGTGGCCAGTGTGATCTTTTAAAAACGTTAGTCACATCTCTTTCCTTCCTCAATCAGAACCCTCTAATCGTTCCCATGTTCCTAGAGAAAGTTCCATTTCTTCTGTGACCTACAATGCCCTCTGTGATTTGGGCCTCTCTCCCCCAACCCAGTTTCCTGATCTTTCTCCCTCACTCTGCATCAGCTACACCTGCTTCCTGGTTGTTTTTCAAACTTACTAGTCACATTTGCACCATAAAGTCTTGTTTTCACTTGCTGTTCCCTTTGCTTGGGGTGCTGTTCCAGTAGAAATATGCATATGACTCACTCCCTCAGGTTGTACTCACTTCTTTGAGCTCTTTACACAAATGTCACTTTCTCAGTGAGGCCTCACCTGTCTACACATGCACACACACTTGTACAGTCACTCTTCTTACCTCCTTTCCCTGCCTTTTTTTCTCCTTAGCCTTAACACTTTAACATATTGCATGTATTTATTGAATGTGAGGATAGGTGTTTTTGTTTGTGTTTTCACTGCTGTGTCCCCAGAGCAAGGATTCTGCCTGGCACTGAGTCAGTACTCAATATTTGTTGAATGACCAAATTTATAACACTTTACTTTACAGATGAAGACACCGAGGCTTCCAGGAAACTACCAACTTGCTGCCAGCCACGTAGCTAGCAGGTCACTCCAGGGTTGGTGCTCTTCACCCCTGCGTCACATTACCCTTCCACATTCAGTGTACAGCTTTATATTTGTGTAGAATTAAAATTATAGAAAATATACTCTTAATTTTCCCCACTTTTTGAAGAAAGAAATATACCAGTTTTTAAGTGGGTGCTTTTTAAATGGAATTTTTTAAAATCATCTCCCTTGTTTTATTTGGATTGGCAGGTGATTCATCCTAAAACTGATGAACAGAGATGCAGACTTCAGGAAGCTTGCAAAGATATTCTTCTTTTCAAAAATCTTGATCAGGTAACATTGATTTTTAAAATATTTTTGTTATAATGGTCTTTTAGCTTTTTTCCTATTTAACACTTAAACAGTTTTTAGCATCTTAGCCACAGTTGTAGGAGGCATAAACTTTAGATTGACCTTATTTACAAATGTTTCGTGTTGGCCATTTTAACCCAGAAATGATCTTTCAGATACCTTTTAGTGGAGTAGTCTCGCTGTATCCACAGTTTTGCTTTCCACAGTCCAAAAATATTAAATGGAAAATTCTAGAAATAAATAACTTGTAGGCTTTAAATGGTGTGCTCTTCTGAGTAGTGTGATCAAAACTTGTGCTATCCTGCTCTGTCCCACCCGGGTTGTGAATCTTCACATTGTTCAGCATATCCTTGCTGTATATGCTACACTACCCACCCAGTCACTTAGTAGCCATCCAGCAGTAGTCATGTTCAAGTAGCCCTTATTTTACTTAATAACAGCCCCAGAGCATAAGAGAAGTGATATAATTTGGATATTCCAAAAGAAGCCATAAAATGCTTCCTTGAAATGAAAAGGTGAAAGTTCTTAGTAAGGAAAGAAAACAATCATATGCTGAAGTCGCAAAGATCTATGGTAAGAATGAATCTTCTATCTGTGAAATTGTAAAGAAGGAAAAAGAAATTCATGCTAGTTTTGCTGTCACATCTCAGACTGCAGAAAGTACAGCCACCATGCATAAGTGCTTGATTAAGACGGAAAAAGCATTATATTTGTGGGTGGAAGATATGAACAGAGATGTACTCTGATTGACAGCAATTGGATTCAGTACTGTCCATGGTTTTAGGCATCCACTGAGGATCTTGGAACATACTCCCCACACATAAGGGGAGACTACTGTGTTTTTCTGAAGTATTTTGGCACTTTTTCCAAGACAGTACTGGTAATTTGAAGACCATGCAGTTTGGTCATGTTGCAAGGAAATACTTAGGTTCATATGACCCTGGCTTGGTTTGGAGGAACTGAATTTACACTACAAAGAAATAGATTTCTCTGTAGATGCTGGTGTGTAGTTCTTTTCATCGGTAGCAGTTAATCCACTGGAAATGTGCGATTACTTCTCATACCTCAGATATGGGGCATCTCTTGTGACTGCTTCTCATTGAAGACCTCAGATGTCAAGAACTTCTTGTGAATGCTGTGTGTTTGCAAGGTCTGGCATAGGCTCTATACCCTGGGCCTTCTCTTGGTGGTAGAAATAGAGAGCAATGGCTGCATACTGAGGATAGGTTATCCTAGTGCATTTGGACTGCTGTAACAAAATACCATAAACTGAGTGGCTTATAAACAATGGAAATTTCTCATAGTTCTGGAGTCTGGGAAGTCCATGATCAAGATGTAGCAGCAGATTTGGTGTCTGGTCAGAGGGCCACTTCCTGGTTCGTAGATGGCTGTCTTCTTTGTTTCCTCACATGGTAGAAGGAGAGAAGGAGCTCTCTGGGGTCTCTTTCATAAGGACACTAATCCCATTCATGATCTAATAACCCTCCAAAGGCCTTACCTCCTAATACCGTCACACCGGGAATTAGGTTTTAACATAAGAATTTTGAGGTGACATGAACCTTCGATCTATAGGAATAGTGCACCTTCAGATTTCCTGTTTCTCCCCTACTTTGAAGGCCACATACTAAAACCACATGAGTGGCTGAGGCACTAGACCTATTGAGGAATCCCAGAATGCGCAGACGGGAAAGTTGGGATTAGATTTCCCCTACTCAGCTCCTACCTAAAAAAGGCTTCTGAAGACATTTCCACAGTCCTCCTTGGGAATCTGGCTGGTCAGACATGAGCTCGTGATATGTCAGTCAAGGGAATCAACCAACCCTGGTATCTGTAAACTAGTCTGTTTGGTAGTGTGTGGTTTACAGTAATAGCTTTAACTTTACTTAGAGTTTGTTAGTCTGAGACTAAATAAAACAAGGACCGTGAGCTCAAGGGAAGGCTGATTGTGAGAAACACTGATCTGTGTCAGGTGTTTTCTCAGAAGAACCATCCATGTAAATGGGAAAGGGACTTGCTTTTTTATCGACTGTGAATAAAACCTGTAAATTTTTTTTTCAGCCAGGGTTTTACTATGTTGCCCAGGCTGCTCTCGAATGAACTCCTGGCCTCAAGCAATCCTCCTGTCTCAGCCTCTCAAGTAGCTGGGACTACATACATGAGCCACTGTGCCTGGCAGCCTCTTGTAAACTTTATACCTTCAGAATTATGTTGTCAGCCTGATATTTGAAGTTTTCTTAGTAATAGAGAATAGTTTTACCATTTTAATATTAAAAAATGATAACTGAATTTTCAAATTTTCAAAAAATTATATTTTTCTGACAGTTTATCCTGAAAACATTGAAACATACAGCAAAGTCAAAAGAATTTTTTTTTTTTTTTTTTTTGAGACAGTCTCACTGTGTCACCCAGGGCTAGAGTGCCGTGGCATCAACCTAGCTCGCAGCAACCTCAAACTCCTGGGCTCAAGCGAGGAGCCCAGGCCTCCTGCCTCAGCCTCCGGAGTAGCTGGGACTATAGGCATGCGCCACGACACCCAGCTAATTTTTCTATTTTTAGTAGAGACGGGGTCTCTCACTCTTGTTCAAGCTGGTCTCGAACTCCTGACATCAAGCAATCCAGAGTGCTAGGATTACAGGCGTGAGCCACCATGCCCGGCCTAAGTCAAAAGAATTTTACAGGGTATGTATATATCTACTGCCTTTCAACGTTTTACTATGCTTGCTGTATCATATACCATTTATCCATCCCTTAGTAAAGGGTCAGCAAACTTTTCTCCAAAGAGCCAAATAGTGAATATTTCTCACACAACTACTCAACTCTGCCTTTGTAGCAGAAAACTAGCCATAAATAATACATCAATGGGGGGCCAGGGCGGGGAGCGACACACCCAGCCTTGTTGCCCTTCCTGCCTCACAAAAAAATAAAAAAAAATAAAAAATAATAATACATCAATGAAAGGATGGCTGTGCACAGTGGCTCCATACCTATAATCCTAGCACTTCGAGAGGCCAAGGCAAAAGGATTGCTTAAGGCCAGGAGTTTGAAACCAGCCTGGGCGACATAGCAAGACCCTGTTGTTACAAAAAAAAAAAAAAAAGGAAAATGTAGCTGGACATGGTGCCATATACCTGTTATCCCAGCTACTTTGGAGGCTGAAGCAGAAGGATCACTTGAGCCTAGGAGTTTAAGGTTGCAGTGAGCCATGATGAAGCCACACTGCACTCCAGTCTGGACAACAGTGCGAGACCCTGTCTCAAACAAGAAAACAAAACAAAACAAAAAAACACACACAAAAAACAGGGTGTGGCTGTGTTCCACTAAAATATTCTTTATAAAAATAGGCAGCAGATTGCTGGCCTCTGCATTAACTCATCTTACTTTTCAGGAGTACTTTTGAGAGTAAATTTCAGATGTCAGTATATTTTCCCCTAAATACTTTGACATGCATATCATGAACTACAGTTCAGTATTTATTCACAGTTTTTCAGTGTAAAACATACATACAGTGAAATACACAAGTCTTTTTAAAATTTTTTGGAGAAAGAGTCTTGCTGTGTTGAACTTGAACACAGCTGACCTTGAACTCCTGGGCTCAAGCTAATCTTCCCGAGCAGCTGAGACTATAGGCAGGCACCACCTCACCTGACTAAATGCATAAGTCTTAAGTGTACATTAGCTGAGATTTGAGAAATGCATACACTTAGGTAACCCAAAACCCTACCAAAATAGAGAACATTGCCACCACCCCAAAAATATACCCCTAATGCTTCTTCTTGATCAATTATTGCCCTCCTCCCTCCAGAGGAAACTACTGTTTTGATTTATTCTCTAATAGATTAGTTTTACCTGTTCCAGAATTTCCTATTAATATAAATAAAATTGTACAATATATATTCTCATGTGAGGCTACTTTCCCTCAGCACAATGTTTTTGAAGTTCATCCATGTTGTTGCGTGTACCAGTTCATTCCTTTTTCTTTTTATATTTTATTTTGGACAAATTTTATTTTATTATTTATTTAATTTATTTTTGAAGATGGGATCTTGCTCTTTCAGCCAGGCCCGAGTGCAGTGGCACAATCATAGCTCGCTGCAGCTATGATCCTACATTGCATTTAGTTGTTATTTCTTCTTAGTTTCCTCTAATCTATGTAGTTTTCAGTTCTTCCTTATCTTTCATGATCTTGATAGTGAGAAATACTCATTAGTTATTCTATAGAATGTCCCTCAATTTTATTTGTCTGATGTTCTTCGCGATTTTGGAATATGGTTATACGTTTTTGGCCAGACTACTACAGAAATTATAGTGAGTCCTTTTCAGTGCATCACACCAAGGGGTTCATGATGTCAGTATGTCTTATTGCCAATGGTGTTAGTTCATTCCCTTTTATTGCTTAGCAGTATTTCATTGTACAAAAATACCAATTTATTCATTTTTCCGTTAATAAATACCTGGTCTCCTAGTTTTTAGCTGTTATGAATAATGCTATGAATATTTCGTACAAGTCTTTTTGTGATCGTGTTTCCGCATTTCTCTTGGGTAAAATACCTGAGGGCAAAATTGCTGAGTTGTAGGGTAGGTATATGTTTGATTTTACAAAAAAATCTATCAGATCTTTTTCAAAGTGGTTGTACCATTTTTCTTTTTTCTTTTCCTTTTCTTTCTTTTCTTTTTTTTGAAACAGATTCTTGCTCTGTCGCACTGGGTAGAGTACAGTGGTGTTGTCGTAGCTCACTGTAACCTCAAACTCCTGGGCTCAAACTGTCCTCTTGCCTCAGCCTCCCAAGTAGCTGGGACTACAGGCGTGCACCACAAAACCCAGCTAAGTTTTCTGTTTTTAGTAGAGACAGGGTCTCACAGTTGCTCAGGCTGGTCTCCAACTCCTGAGCTCAATGATCCTCCCGCCTTGACCTCCCAGAGTGCTAGGATTACAGGCATGAGCCACTGTGTTTAAGTTTTCAAATTTACAGAACATTGAAAAGAATAGTACCATGAACACTCCTTATACCCTTTACTTATACTGATCAGTTGTTAACATTTTGCCACATTTACTTTTTCTTGTGCATGTAAGTTTGTGTACAGAGAGAGAGAAGAGAAAGAAGTATATATAAAAACTGCTTTTTATTCTGAGCCACCTATGAATATGTTTAAGACATCATAGCTCTTCACCGCTAAATACTTCAGGGTATATTTTCTAAGAACAAGGATATTCTCTTATTTTAACACAAGATTATTAATAAACCCAAGAAATTTAACATTGGTGTAATAATACCATCTAAAAACATTCCATGTTTAAATTTTTCCAGTTTTCCCAGTAAAGTTCTGTAGCTTTTTGTTCTGTTTTTCAATACCGAATCACATATAGTAAGTCCTCACTTAACGCTGTTGATAGGCTTGGAAAATGACTTTAAGCAAAACAACCTGTAACAAACTAACTAGTTTTTTCTCATCAATATTATAACAAAATGATGTTACTTGAGGACAGTTTCTGAGAACCTATTGACCATGGTAAGTGATAATGTATTTCGTTTGATTGTCATGATGTTATTTTAGTCCCCTCTAACCTAGAATGCTCCCCTTCCCTCCATTGTATTTTATATCTCATGATACATGTTTGTGTTTTGTTTTGTTTTATTTTGTTTTTTTGAGACAGAGTCTCACTCTCTTGCCTGGACTGGAGTGCCATGGTGTCAGCCTAGCTCACAGCAAACTCAAACTCCTGGGCTCAAGTGATCCTCCTGCCTCAGCCTCCCTAGTAGCTGGGACTACAGGCACACGCCACCATACCTGGCTCATTTTTTCTATTTTTAGTTGTTTGTCCGATTTCTTTCTATTTTTAGTAGAGACAGGGTCTCACTCTTGCTCAGGCTGGTCTCGAACTCCTGAGCTCAAACAGTCCTCCCGTATTGGCCTCCCAGAGTGCTAGGATTACAGGCGTGAGCCACTGTGCCCGGCCTTGTGATACATGTTTTTGAAGAGTCCAAGCTAGAAGAAAAGTTACTCAGAACAAGAGGCTTCCAACAGTCACCCCATAGGCCAGGTACACTTGTGTGTATTTGGTCTTTATTGTATTGAAAATTTTGTTTTATTGCCAGTGTTCAGTTAGATTTCTGGCGATACTAGGCTCACGTTCCACAAGAATGTGGATGGCATGTGAATAGCAAGTCATTCCTTTTAGTATTTGTCAGCTTGTAGAGTATTGAATACACATGGAACTAAAAGGCTTTTTGGTGATATTCAGTTATCTTAGGTAACATAGTCACTCTGACAGAATATTAAATCACATGGAATTGTACAGCAATAAAATTATTCCCTTGCCAAGTCTTCACTCTACATTCCCCCAAAGAGAAAGTCTGTTTCTGAGATAAAGCTGGCACCATTTATTGCCCCCCTAGCAGTCACTGATCTCCCCATCTGACAGAAGGATAGTGGCCTGTGGCTGAGACCACTGTTTTGTTAGAATTTAATAGTATTGTTTTCTTATCAGTACAATTATTAATATCTTCTGGTTATGGCAGGTAACATTGGTAAGTAATCGTATGTGTTATATATAAATGAAACAATATTAGCGATCTAATATTGCTTAATAGCTCTAATTGAGTACCTGTTGTTTAATAAATATTTCCCTTAGATTTTTATTCTTTGGTCATAAAAATTGAGGCACTAGAAACTTTATTATACCCTTTAAAAAAAAAAATTTTTTTTTTTTGAGACAAGGTCTTGCCGTGTTGCCTAAGCTGGTCTAGAACTCCTGGCCTCAAGCTATCCTCCCGAGTAGCTGAGATTATAGGCATGTGCCATTGCATTTAGCTCTTCTTACATGTGAAGGAACAGAAACTCAATGAGGTTAAGTGATATGTTTGGCTAGCCAGAGGCAGTTGTGTACCTCTATGAGAACCTCCAAGGCTATCACAGCCCTTTAGATTTGATGATCCTGTTAAGGTCAACACCTGTAGGAAATAGGAAGATGGCAGCACATGACTTTGCACATGACATACCAGAGCCATCAAGGCAGGTGACAATTACATGGGTGTGGCTGAGAGAATATGGACCATGATTTTAAAAAATATATGTTTTTTTTTTTTTTTGTAAATTGCGAAAAGTTTTTTCAAAACAGTACTGCCTCAGAACACTTGGCAGTTGTGCTCTCTGCTGGGGTACATGTAGGTACAAAGCTGAATGGTCCCAGGAAAACATTTGTTTCAGGTAGCCTCTAACTTTGTCAACAGTCTGATGTGGGAACAATCTGGTGTGAGGACTTCTGCTATATAGTGACAAATTAACATAAGCATAGTCATTGCCTTTTTTTAGCAAATGTAAAAGCAATCTTTTCTCCTTATGTATACCCTGCAGGAACAGCTTTCTCAAGTCCTTGATGCCATGTTTGAAAGGATAGTCAAAGTTGATGAGCATGTCATTGACCAAGGAGATGATGGAGACAACTTTTATGTCATAGAACGGTAGGAGATGGAGCTTTGCAATTGTGTGGCTATATTTAACTGGATTCATGATTCAGGGGAGATGCTTTCCCCTGTGCTGTGTTCAGCCCAGAGAGGCCTAAACCAGGTGAATAAGCTTCCCTAAGCCTTGCGAGGGTCCACAACCTGCCCCCTCTACCTGTTGCTTTCCTGAGTCCTCAAGACAACTCATATTTGAGGAACCACCATCTACAGTAGAAAATCTCCTTTACAGTTAGAGGTGGAGTACAAGACGTGCTCTTTAAACATAATGTTATTTGCCAGTGTTCAAGTGAATTGATTCCCTGAAGAATAGCCATAGTACTATATTGTTGTTTGGATCTTTGAACTCCAGCCTGATTTTACACATAAATACAGTGTCCTGACCTCCACTTCCCTAGTCCCCTCTGGCTCTGTTCCAGGTATAAGCCGTGTTGGGAAAAATGAAATATTTGGGTTTGATCTTCTCGCCCTACTGAATCCTAACCTCTTGAGCTGTTAGTATCCTCTTCAGCTTGGGATGGGTCCTTCTGATCCCCCTTCAGTCCTGACAGGAACACCTTAACCAGAGTTTAAGGTATTGCTTTACCAATTATCTTCCATTAATTTTTAAAAATTTTTTCTTTTGAAGTAATTTCAGAGTTATAGAAAAGTTGTACAAATAGTGCAAAAACTTCTCATCATCACAGGTTCCCCAGCTTAATGTTCTCCTTTGCCCTATCAAGTTGTCTAAGAGTAAGTTGCAGATATAATGCCCTTAATCGGGCCAGGTACAGTGGCTGATGCCTGTAATCCTATCACTCTGGGAGGCCAAGGTGGGAGGATTGCTTGAGGTCAGGAGTTTGAGACCAGCCTGAGCAAGAGTGAGATCCTATCTCTACAAAAAATAGAAACGTTAGCCGGGCATGGTGGTGCACGCCTGTTGTCCCAGCTGCTCGGGAGGCTGAGGCAGGAGGATCATTTGAACCCAGGAGTTTGAGGTTTCAGTGAACTCGGATGATGCCACTGCACTCTAGCCAGGGCGACAGAGCAAGACCCTGTCTTTAAAAAAAAAAAAAAAAAAAGCCCCTTTAACTCTGAATACCTCAGTGTGCATCGCCTGAAAGTAAGAACGTACTCTTACTTATGTACAGAACAGTTATAAAAATCACCAATTAATATTTATACAATACTACATCCAATATACAGACCTTATTCAGATTTTTCCAATTGTTCTGGGGGTTTTTTTGTTTTGTTTTTAGAGACAGAGTCTTGCCCTCGCTCTGCTGCCCAGACTAGAATGCAGCGGTACAATTATAGGTCATTGTAGCCTTGAACTCTCCTCTTGCCTCAGCCTCCAGAGTAGCCAGGACTATAGGTGCCTCCTACCACACCCAGGTAATTTTTTTATTTTTTGTGAAGATGGAGTCTTGCTTTGTTGTCTAGACTGGTCTTGAACTCTTGGCCTCAAGTGATCCTCCCCCTTCAACCTCCCAAAGTGCTGGGATTAAATGTGTGCCACCACACCTGGCCATATTCCCCTGATTTTTGAGGTTCTTTTAATCTCCATCAAGTAGCTGTAGTAGATTCAATTGGTTCCCTTTCTTATTGAGCCTTTGCTCATTTAGGTTGTTGAATAGAAAACTCTCTAACTCCCTGGGTACCCTTTGGGCCTTTGATACCTGTGACAAATTATTACAATTAAAGGTAATGTTTTATTTAAAGAGTAAAGATGATATAAATATCTTCTCAAAGAAAAGACTTTTCATCTTTATGTTTTATGCTAATACTTCCTACCTAGAAATTCTGTAAGTAATGACAGAATAATTTTTTAAGTTACACCACTGTCTCTAGCAGCCAACTTTCCCCTTTGTCCTGCCGTGTACTCCCCCACCAAAACAGAGGTCCCAAAGAGGAATTATGGTCTTGGAAATTAGCATCCACCTTCATGTGTTCACAACTTAAAGATCGAAATGTCTATCTGTAGAGGGAATGATTTGTTACATGTGTAAATGAAAGGACTTATTTTTTTGTACAGTGAAAGTCATGATTAACAAATAGGAAAGACTGTCATATCAAGTAAAAAGGAATAGTTCTGAACCTCAAAAAGCTCATTGTGTAATTGGGGAGACAGATGCTTAAATAGATAATTATTACATAATATGGTGGTAACAACAATGATTTTTTAAAAAATTCTCCCACTATTTAGAGGAGGACCTAATGGGACAAGGTCAAAAGAGGTTGTCTGCAGTGCTGCTTCCTGAAATGGTTTGTATCACTCTCAAAATTAAGTAGCTAGTGTCACGTGGAGGAGAGACTAAAAACACTTCAACGTATTTACTCTGAATTCCATGTTTCCCATTCATGGCTTTATTACTTCTGCCTTGTCTATCAGACATAGTACAAGTCAGCCTCCCTATTGAGTGGTGAGCTCCTCTGAGAGCAGGATTGATGCACATAACTGATACTTGAATGATTGGTTTTATTCTCTGCTTTTCTTTTAATATATGATACTTAGTGGTTTTATCAGACAAGTGGAGGATCTTTATAGGAAATTTAGAATATAAAAAATTAAAAATAGGATAGAAATAATTTAGCCATAATCTCATTTCTATAGTGTATCCTTCTGTTGTTTTTTTTTCCATGCTTTACTGTTGAGGTCAGACTCCTCTCCCAAAATTTGATTCAGATGTCAAGACTGATGATACTACATATACACTAAAAGGGTATGAAATGGTTTATTACTCACATAATGAAGCTTTTAGGGAGAGCAGGGAAGTCTCCCAAGCTGGCCCAAAAATGACTTGAGACAGTGGAGAGAGGTGACTGGCTTGTCATTTTAGGGTGGTTAGAAGGTGGGGCTGAATCAGGGTACTGTCACACATGGGCTGGCATTTGTGTTGTTTGAATTCCCTGTCAACATCTAAGGAGGGAGCACCCAGGCTTTCTTATCAGCTTGCCCAGATGTGGGGCAGAAGAGAAAGGGTGAGTGAAGCGATAGGGTTTGATGTTTGATTATTGGTAGCTTTCAATCTGTCAATAATCAAACATCAAAAATGAAGTTGAGACCAGACAATGTGGCTCATACCTGTAATCCCAACACTTTGGGAGGCTGAGGCGGGAGGATCACTTGAGACCAGGAGTTTGAGAACAGCCTGGGCAACATAGTGAGACTCCATCTCTACAAAAAAATTTAAAAAATAGCAGAGCTATTCAGGAGGCTAAGGCAAGAGAATTGCTTGATGCCAGGAGTCCTAGGCTGCAGTGAACTATGTTCACATCACTGCACTCTAGTCTGGGTGACAGAGTGAGACCTTGTCTCTTAAAAGGTAAAAATTTTTTTAAGTAAAATATTATGGTTGCTGCAACTTCCAAGAGGAGCTTATACACCTGGTATGAGAGCTGTGGGGCCCAGATACTGTGCTTGAAGTAGTGGGTGCACCAATGTGTCCCATGGTTCCAGCACCACTTTTGACCGCCACATTACCATTTTTTTTGCCTGAGGATTGGCTCTACCAAGTCGAATCAGCTTTTAAAGCTGTTAACCAGGATGACTTTACATCAGTAGCTATCAGAGGGAAAGACTGTGCAGTAATGGTCACACAGAAGAAAGTACCTAATAAGTTACTGGATTCTAGCACAGTGACTCACTTATTCAAGATAACAAAAAACATTGGCTGTATGATGACAGGAATGACAGTTGACAGCAGATCCCAAGTACTGAGGGCACACCGTGAGGCAGCTAATTAAAAATACAAGTATGGCTATAAGATTCCTGTGGACATGCTGTGTAAAAGAATTGCCACCATTTCTCAGGTCTACACATAGAATGCTGAAATGAGGCCTCTTGGTTGTTGTATGATTTTATGTGGTATAGATGAAGAACAAGGCCCTCAAGTGTACAAGTGTGATCCTGTAGGTTACTGTTGTGGGTTTAAAGCTGCTGCAGCTGGAGTGAAACAAACTGAGTCAACCAGCTTCCTTGAAAAAAAAGTGAAGAAATTTGATTGGACATTTGAACAGACAGTGGAAACTGTGATTACATGCCTGTGTACTGTTTAATTGATTGATTTCAAACTTTCAGAAATAGAAGTTGGAGTAGTTACAGTTGAAAATCCTATATTCAGGATTCTTACAGAAGTAGAGATTGATGCTCACCTTGTTGCTCTAGCAGAGAGAGATTAAATGTTGTTAGTTTACCAAATCTATGATGCCAATTTCCTGCATGTTTGGCAGCAGCAGACCAACATTATGGAGGCCCCTGGATTGTGAAAGGAACCTCTCCCACTCCTCCTACTGCTGTGAAGTGAATAGGACTCTGTGTAAATAAAAACAATCCTTTTGCATAAAATACTCCTGTTAACCATCCCTGCAGTTAAATCTTTTGCAGTATCTTTGATTATGTTATCTATTTAGGAATGACTAGAAATGGAATTGCTGTGCACAGGGTCTTTATAAGGCATTTGCTATATGTTCTTAATGATCTTGTGGACACTTTGAAAATGAAAAGTTTGTTTATCTCAGTGATGTGTTGAGTGCCTATTTCTCCAAATGCTTGTCATTTCTGAATATTTTTTCTTAGCAATAATTACCAATAAATAGATAGAAAAGTATATTATATGCTTTATTTTAATTATTTATATGCTAATTTGTAAGAGAATATGAAAGAAAACCCATAGAGTAATTTCAATACCTACAGCAAAGCATTGACAAAATTCAACACCTTTTTGCAATAAAAATGCTTAGCACACTAGCAAGAAAAGGGACTTTCCCCATCTTGGCTAAAGACATTTATAAAAAACTTACAGGCTGGGTATGACGGTTCACACCTGTAATCCCAGCACATTGTGGGACTGAAGCTGGAGGATTACTTGAGGTCAGGAGTTCAAGACTAGCCTGGGCAACATCAGAGTGAGACCCCATCTCTACAAAAAAAATTTTAAAAATTAGCTGCATATGGTGGCACATGCCTGTAGTCCTAGCTACTCAGGAGGCTGAGGCAGGAGGATCACTTGAGCCCAGGAATTTGAGGTTACAGTGAGCTATGATCATACCACTGCATTCTAGCCTGGGTGACAGAGTGAGACCCTGTCTCAAAAAAAATCTACAGCTGATATTGTACTCAATAATGAAAGACTGAATGTTTTCCCTTTAAGAACAGTAATAAGACAAGGATGTCTGCACTCACTACTTCTACTCAATATTATACTGGAGGTTCTATTTATGCAGTAAAGCAAAGAAATGGAAGGGAGAAAGAGAGGAAGGGACAGATGAGAAAAAGCAAGGGAGTCAGGGAAAGAAGGAAGGAAGGAAAGGCAAGGTCATAGCATAGAAAGTCAATGTACAAAAATCTGTTGCTTGGTTTTTTGCTGTTGTTGTTTTTTTTTTTAACATAGGGTCTCCCTCCATTGCCCAGGCCAGAGTGCAGTGGCGCAGTCATGGCTCACTGCAGCCTTCAGCTCCTGGGCTCAAGCAATCCTCCCACCGCAGCATCCCAAGTAGCTGGAACTACAGCTGCACAACACCATGCCTGGCTAAAAAAATTTTTTTAAGAGATGGGGTCTCACTTTGTTGCTCCGCTCTCAAATTCCTGAGCTGAAGTGATCCTTCCACCTTCGCCTCCCAAACTGAGGGCATTTTTATATACTAGCAAAATTCTATTGGAAATCTCTTATGACAACGTTTTATATGTACCTGTCAGTTCTTATATTAATTATCAGATGTAATTAATGAAATTGTTTCTTGTCATTCTTCCAGGGGAACCTATGACATTTTAGTAACAAAAGATAATCAGACTCGCTGTGTTGGTCAGTATGACAACCGTGGCAGTTTTGGAGAACTCGCTCTGATGTACAACACCCCAAGAGCTGCTACCATTGTTGCCACCTCAGAAGGCTCTCTTTGGGGACTGGTGAGTGAGTGAAACAGTTCCCCTTGTGTAGCATAGTTTTAATTCCCCTTATTTCTGGGTCTCTGTCTTTGGGCTGTTGGTTCACAATATATTTTATAGCCAGTTATCTGAAAGGCATTGTAGAAGATCTCGTGCAAATGTATTTTTCCATTTCCCTAAAATTTGTCAGCAAACCATTTACTTCAAGTTACAGGGACAAGGCTGGGTCTTCTGCCCTTATTGTAGTATACAGCTCTTACTGCATTTTTGTTTTTATCAGACAAGTGAAGAGAGAGGTGATAAAAAGAAGCAGCCCAGAAAAATAAGTGTCACTGAAAAGCTCTGCCAACAGTGTTTTCCATCTCTAGATATCCCAGGACCAACTTTTCTCTGTGTTCAGCTATTCACTTGTTGATTGATCTATGCCAATTTCCATGAAAGGGCCCTTTACTGTGACATATTGATGACATACTTAATTTAAATTAAAAGTGTTCCTAAAAGATGAGGCATGCAGTGGCTTAAGAATATGGCCAGGCACGGTGGCTCACACCTGTAATCCTAGCACTCTGAGAGGCCGAGGTGGGAGGATAACTTGACGCCAGGAGTTTGAGACCATCCTTAGCAAGAGCAAGACTCTGTCTCTACCAAAAATAGAAAAATTAGTCAGGCATAGGGTATGTGCCTGTATTCCCAGCTACTCAGGAGGCCAAGACAAGAGAATTGCTTGAGCCTAGGAGTTTGAGGTTGCAATGAGCTGTAATGACACCACTGCACTTTGGCCCAGGTGACCAAGCAAGACTCTGTATCAAAAAAAAACAAAAAAACAACAACAAAAAAACCACATTGGTGCCAATTACTGGTTCAGGCAAGATGGAATATTCCCATTTCTCACTAGTCTTCTCTCTTAAAACTAAAAAAAAACTATGGACATTGTACAGCAAACAAACAGGAAGACCCTGAAAGGTAGAAAAAAGAAGGCAGACTGTCTAGAGATATTGGGAGTTGAGGACGGACATGACAGTGAGTTCCCTGGGTTTCCTTACTGCTTTCCATATATCCCAGATGGGGTGCTGGAAAAGCCTGCAACCAAGATCTGCCAATAGGTACATATAAAAACGGCCCCAAGAAAAGCCTGCTCCCTCTAGCCAAAGAACTAGGAAAATAGCAGCCTAGCAGAACTAAAAACCTTTTTTGATAATATCAGTTCTACTTTAACCAAATGCCAAAGAAGAAACTGCTTCTATCTCCCCGTAGTATCACTGGGCTAGGAAGGAAGCTGGACTTCCAACCCTACCCGGCAGCAAAGAGGGAAAATGAGGTGTACATGGTATTACTAGTTAGCACCCTGCTTTCCCTGCCAGGATAGCATCAGTGGGGCCCAGAAGGGAGCTGAACATGCACCCTGTAAATACTCACTATACCTAAATAGGATGAGTGCCTACAAAAATCATTTTTCAACATATCCAAAATGTCTAAGGTACAATCAAAAATTATTTACCATACCACGAACAAGGAAATTCTCAATTTAAATAAGAAAAGACAATCACCAGATACCAATACCAAGATGACACAGATACTGGAATTAGCTGACAAAGATTTTAAGGCAACCATCATAAAGATGCTTCAACAAGCAATTGTGAATACATTTGAAACATAAAAAAAAAAGGTCTCATCAGAGAAATGGAAGATAGAAAGCATAGCCAAATGGAAACTTTAGAACTGGAAAATATGATGACCAAAATAAAAACTCATTGAAGGCCGGGCGCGGTGGCTCACGCCTGTAATCCTAGCTCTCTGGGAGGCCGAGGCGGGCGGATTGTTTGAGCTCAGGAGTTCGAGACCAGCGTGAGCAAGAGCGAGACCCTGCCTCTACTAAAATTAGAAAGAAATTAATCGGACAACTGAAAATATATAGAAAAAATTAGCCGGGCATGGTGGCACATGCCTGTAGTCCCAGCTACTCAGGAGGCTGAGGCAGGAGGATCGCTTGAGGCCAGGAATTTGAGGTTGCTGTGAGCTAGGCTGACACCATGGCACTCTAGCCCAGGCAACACAGTGAGACTCTGTCTCAAAAAAAAAAAAAAGAAAACTCATTGAAGCTGGGCACAGTGGCTCATGCCTGTAATCTTAACACTTTGGGAGGCTGAAGTGAGAGGATCACTTGAAGCCAGAAATTCAAGACCAGCCTGGCAACATAGCAAGACCCTGTCTTTACAAAGAAAAGAAAAAACAACAACAACAAAAAAATCCCAGCCATATGTGATAGCGTGCACTTGTAGTCCTAGGTAGTTTGGGAGGCTGAGGCGAGAGAACCCCTTGAGCTCAGGAGTTTGAGGTTAAAGGGAGCTATGATCACACCACTGCATTTCAGTGTGGGTGACAGCAAAATCCTGTCTCTTAGGGGGGGAAAAAAGAAACCACCTCATCAAATGGGCTCAGTAACAGAATGAATATGACAGAGAAAAGAATCAGTGAACTTAAAGATAGACCAATAAAATTACTCAATCTGAACAACAGAGAGAATATAAACTGAAATGAAATGAATGGAGCCTGTGGGACAATAATGAAAGATCTCGCATTTATATCATCAGAGTTATAGGACAGGAGAAAGAATGTGGAGCTAAAAAATTATTTGAAGAAATAATAACTTGAAATTCCCAAATTTGGTGAAAGATATAAACCTACAGATTCAAAAAGCTAATTGAACTCCAAGCAGGAAAAACCCAGAGAAATCTGTTCCCAGATGCGTCATAATCAAACTTCAGAAAACTAAAGACAGGGAAAAAATCTTGAAAGGAGCTAGAGAGAAACAATGTATTACCTATAAGGGAACAACAATTTGAATGACAGGGAATTGTCTGTCTATAGATGCTAAAAGTGACACAGCATTCTTTAAGTGCTGAAAGAAAAGAACAATAATTCTATACCTCATGGAATGAAGACATTCTCAGATGAAAGAAAACTAAGAGACTTTGTCACCAGCAGGCTTACTCTAAAAAAATGACTAACAGAATTTCTTCAAACAGAAAAACTATAAAAGAAGGAAATCTGGAACATCAAGAACAAAGAAAACAGAAAGAGTAAATATGGGTAAATATCAAAGACTATCCCTCCTTTGAATTTTCTAAATTATTTTAGATTATCAAAGCAAGAATTATGGAATTATGACATCTCTGATTTGGTTCTCAATGTATGCAGAAGAATTTTTTTTTTTTGGAGGCAGAGTGTCACTCTGTTGCCCAGGCCAGAGTGCCGTGGTGTCAGCCTAGTCGACAGCAACCTCAAACTCCTGGGCTCAAGCAGTCCTCCTGCCTCAGCCTCCTGCGTAGCTGGGACTACAGACGTTTGCCACCACTCCTAGTTATCTAGCAAATTTCTTTCTATTTTTAGTAGAGACGGGGTCTCTCTCTTGCTCAGGCTGATCTTGAACTCCTGACCTCAAGCAGTCCTCCAGCCTTGGCCTCCTAGAGTACTAGGATTACAGGTGTGAGCCACCACACCTGGCCGAAGAAGAATTATTTAAGATAATTATACTATAAAGGGGAGAGGGTCAAGGGACCTAAATGGAAGTAAAGGTGCTATACTTTACTCAAAGTAGTAAGGTGCTCACACCAGTAGACTGTGATTAAGTTACATGTGTATAATATAATACCTAGAGAAACCACTAAAAAAATCTATACAAAGATGTACTCAAAAGCTCTCTAAATTTGGCCAGACACGGTGGCTCACACCTGTCATCCTAGCACTTTGGGAAGCCAAGGCAGGAATATTGCTTTGGGCCAGGAGTTCAAGATCAAAAACTCTAAATCAACCAGAATTCTAAAAAGGGTTCAAGTAACCCACAGGGAGGCAGGAAAAGTGAACAGAGGATCAAAAAACAAAGGAAACAATAGAAAACATACAATAAAATGATAGACTTAAGCTCTAGTAGATGAATAGTTAGTATAAATATATTAATAGATGGTCTAAATATACCAATTCAAAGATAGACTGGTAGAATGTATTTTTTAAGATGACCCAACCGTATGCTATCTATATACTGAAATATAATGATGTTAAAAGTATAGGGTAGAGATACTAATAGAAACACTGTGCAAACATCAATCAAAAGAAAGCAGGACTGTCCTGACTGGGGCAAGGATTTAAAAAAAAAAGAAAGCAGTGGTGATTATGTTAGTATCAGATAGATTAGATTTCAGAGAAAAGAAAATTACAAGGACAAAGAGGAACATTACATAATAATGAGTCAATCTACCAAGAAGATATAGCAACCCTACATATGTGTACACCAAACAACAAAGTTTGAAGATATGTAAAGCAAAAACCATTGAAACTGAAAGGAATAGACAAATTCATAATTACAGATGACTTTAACGTCCATCTCTCAACAAATTGATAGAACTGCTAGACAGAAAAGCAGCAAGGATAGAAAAGAACTTAACGCCATTAATCAACAGAAGCTAACTGAAGTAGAACGCTGCACACAACAGCAGAATACACATTCTTTCAAGCTCGCAGAACATTGACCAAAATAGACCATATCCTGGGATATAAAATAAAACTTAAATTTAAAAGAATTGAAATCAGACCAAGTGTGTTCTCTAACCACAATGGAAAGAAACTAGAAATCAATAACAGAGATGTCCAAACACTTGGATGTTAAAAACACATTCCTAAATAACTCAATGGAAATTGAAAAAAATATGTTGAACTGTAAAACTACCTGCCTTGTTGCTGGGATATGAGGAATAAATAGGTGGGCATAGGCCGGGTGCGGTGGCTCACGCCTATAATCCTATCACTCTGGGAGGCCGAGGCGGGAGGATCGTTTGAGCTCAGGAGTTCGAGACCAGCCTGAGCAAGAATGAGACCCCGTCTCTACTAAAAATAGAAAGAAATTAGCCAAACAACTAAAAAAATATATAGAAAAGATTAGCCGGGCATGGTGGCAGATACCTGTAGTCCCAGCTACTTGGGAGCCTGAGGCAGGAGGATTGCTTGAGCCCAGGAGTTTGAGGTTGCTGTGAGCTAGGCTGACGCCACGGCACTCTAGCTGGGGCAACAGAGCAAGACTCTGTCTCAAAAAAAAAAAAAAAGTAGGTGGGCATAAGAGAAGCAACTCCATTAGTGCCTGTCACAAGGTGAGTACCCACAGAATGGTGGCACCAGCTCCCCAAGGCCATGGTTGCTGCTCACCACCCCTCCTTCCTGAGGCTTCCTTTCCTTAGACCCCTGTCCTGCCTTTTTTACTTCCCAGCCTTTTGCAGTCTTTTCTTCCTCCTCTTGCTTTCTTTTTTTTTTGAGACAGAGTCTCGCTCTTTTTCCCTGGGCTAGAGTGAGTGCCGTGGTGTCAGCCTAGCTCACAGGAACCTCACACTCTTGGGCTCAAGCGATCCTCCTGCCTCAGCCTCCCAAGTAGCTGGGACTACAGACATGTGCCACCATGCCCGGCTAATTTTTTCTATATATTTTTAGTTGTCCAATTAATTTCTTTCTAATTTTAATAGAGACAAGATCTCGCTCTTGGTTAGGCTGGTTTTGAACTCCTGAGCTCAAACAATCCGCCCGCCTCGGCCTCTCAGAGAGCTAGGATTACAGGCGTGAGCCACCGCGCCCGGCTACTTTTTTTTTTAAGAGACAAGGTCTGGCTCTGTTGCCCAGCCTGGAGTGCAGTGGCATGATCATAACTCAATGCAGACTTGAACTCCTGGGCTAAAGCAATCCTCTGGCCTCAGCCTCTCGTGTAAAGACTACAGGCCTGCACCACCATGATCACCTGTTCTTTGTGTGTTTTGTAATGATGGGGTCTTGCTCTGTTGCTCAGACATGTCTCAAATTCCTGACCTCAAGTGGTCCTCCTGCCATGACTTTCCACAGCATGGGGATTACAGGTGTGAGCTGCTGCATGGGCTTCTTAGATTTTTTTGGACAGTGACATGGGTTGCAGTTTCCTGAAATCTGCACCAAAGCATTTCTTTGTAGTGCTTGAGGTTTTTTTTTTTTGTATTTGTAGTGGAGACATACGAGTTATTAATACCATATTAAGACCTTTCCAGATGCATGCTTTGCCAGTATTTTCTGTAGTTTTGTGGGCTACCTTTCCCCTCTATTGGTAACATCCTTTGATAAACATTTTAAATTTTAGTTATATTTGCTTTTTTAAGACTGGGCCCCCTCAAGTTTTAACAATTTAGGTTTTCTTACTCCCAGTAGTGTTTGCCGTAAAAATTTCTGCTCATGGCATTTTCTATCGGTAAATACTCTGTCATCCATTCGGTTGATTGGATCCCATCTAAAATACCATCAAAGGTTATATTTTGTGAACAAGTGTATTCAAGGATTCACAGTCTCGAGATTGATAATGCTAACTTTGTTCTGCACGTTAATTAGCATCAACACTTCGTTGTGACAGGTGCCACAGACCCAATGTACAAAGAGACGTTAATGGTGACCCAGGTAACACATCCTTCTCCCTCAATTCACCAACAAGACACGTTTTGCTATTCTGCTGTTGCTTTACCCAACAGTTCTATTCTACCATCAGAATTGCTGTGTGGGAGGAAGTGAGTGTAGACAGAGAATAAGAGTCTGATGACAAAATTATGGAGTGAATGTTTGGAGATCCATGTGAAATTCTTAAGAATATAGTTTTCTGGTATGGTGCGTCTCACCCATCCTCCTCTGCACATGTGTGACAATCCAGGACTTGGTGGCCTTTAAGGATGTGGCTGTAAACTTCACCCGGGAGGAGTGGGCTTTGCTGGATCCTTCTCAGAAGAATCTCTACAGAGATGTGATGTGGGAAACCTTAAGGAACCTGGCTGCTATAGGTAAGGTTGACAATATTCCTTCACTTAGTGAATTACAGAACAAGTGTTTCTTGTTCATCAATGCTGTTTTGTGATTTGAAATACGGACAGGGCATACTTTGGTGTATAAATCAGACATGACTCCAGTGTACCTTGAACTTAGACTGTAATAATTTTTTCATAGTTTTGTAATTCAGGACTATTTTTCTGGGTTTGTATTTTAGGGAAAAAATGGAAAGACCAGAACATTGAAGATCAGTGCAAAAATCCCAGGAGAAATCTAAGGTAATTTGTACTCTCAAGACAAAGGCTTTTCTCTCAAGACAATCTTACATTGTCAGGAAATGTTAAAAACATGCAAACAAAACAAATAACCCCAGCATCAAATGTATTTATTCTCAGAAAATTTTCTCTAAAAATGCATACTTAAATGTGACAAAGATGTTTGATGTCTGTGCAAGTTAATTTGATATCATATGAAGACCTCATATGAATATCGATTTTTTTAAAAATTGGTATGGGAGGGCCATTTTCCAAAGCTTGTGGTCCATTCACATTCAAACAATTGAAACAGGGCTGAGGGCCTACACTTTCCTTAATCATGGTAAAGATTCAAGTGAAATACTTACTAATAAATATAAAATCATAAATCCTTAATAATGCTTCTCGTTTTCTACAGAATTCTTATGGCAGAGAGACTCTTTGAAAGTCAACAAGGTAGTGAGTGTGAAGAAAACTTCAGCCATGTTCCAGATCACATGCTGAACAAGAAAAGTCCTGGAGTAAAACCTTGTGAAAGCAGTGTGTGTGGAGAAGTCTCTGTTGGTCATTCAACCCTTAACAGTCACATGAGAGCTGACACTGGACACAAAACATACGAGTTTAAGGAATATAGAAAAAAGGCATACACACGTAAGCAACGTGAGAAAGACTTCAATTGTCGCTACTCTTTCCGAACACGTGAAAGGCCTTCCACTAGAGAGAAACCCTATGATTGTAAGGAATGTGGACAAACCTTTGTTTATCTCACAAGTTTTCAAAGACACATGGTGATGCACAGTGGGGATGTATGTTATAAATGTGAATTATGTGGAAAAGCCTTTGCTTCTCTCAATCCTTATCTTGTACATGAAAGACTTCACACTGGAGAGAAAGCATATGCATGTAAACAGTGTGGTAAAGCTTTTCATTGGTCTCGTTCCCTTCAAGTACATGAAAGGACTCACACTGGAGAAAAGCCATATGAATGTAAGGAATGTGGGAAAGCCTTCAGTTACACCAGTTCCTTTCGAAGACATGAAAAGATTCACACTAAAGAGAAGCTGTATGAATGTAACCAATGTGGGAAAGCATTTTCTGATTGGCCAAGTGTTCAGAGGCACACTGGAGATGGACCTTATAAATGTAGGATATGTGGGGAAGCCTTCTGTTCTCCCACTTCATTTCAAAAACATAATAGGACTCATATTGGAGAGAAGCCCTATGAATGTAAGATATGTGGTAAAGCCTTTAGTACCACATACATTCGGATACATGAAAGGATTCACACTGGAGAGAAGCCCTACAAATGTAAGATATGTGGTAAAGCCTTCACCAGTTCCGTGTATACTCGAATACATGAAAGAAATCACACTGGAGAAAAACCCTACAAATGTAAGGAATGTGGGGAAACATTTAGTAGTTTCTCTTACTGTCGAAATCATGAAAGGATTCACACTGGAGAGAAACCCTATGAATGTAAACAATGTGGTAAAGCCTTCAGGTTTTCCAGTTCCTTTCGAAATCATGAAAGAACTCACACTGGAGAGAAACCCTATAAATGTGAGGAATGTGGGAAAGCCTTCAGTCGTTCCAGTGCCTGTTCAATACATAGAAAAAGGCATACTATGAATATATGAGAGAAATCCAATCAATGTAAGGGACTGGGACAGCATTTAATTGTCCCAGTTCCTTTCGAACACAGAAAAATAGAGTGTAGAAAGACGCGTGATATAATTGCCTCTCCAGTTTAGAATAGAGACCTGTGACAGGACAATAAAATCTAGAGCTTTGTTGGATGATTCCATGATACATTTCACCCAGTAGCTTTTGTTCCGCTAGATTTTGAAGACACGTGAGGATTAGTCACATTCTGGAGGCACCATACAGGGAGGCAGGCAGACTCATAAGGCTGTGGGGACACTTTTTCCAGCCCCATTTTCCTGTAATTCCTTGGTTTGCCCATCTCAAGAGTATCCTCAGAATCACTTTACCGTTATTTTTTCAGAAGTGTAGGTTTCTTTAAAAGTCCCTGGTGGCTCCACATTATAGATATCTATCCCCAGTTTGACTTACCTTTGGGAATTATAATGTGTTTACCAGAGAGCTTATTCAGACTGTTATGAGTGGCAGTAGTCTCTCCTGCTCACCTATCCTAGTCTATCGAATGGATTGGTATTGGGATAATTTGTATTACAGGAACGTTAGTACTGTTCTTGAGTCAGCATGACTACTGCAATGCCTCCAGCAATACCAACCGGATGGGACCTTGTTCCTTTGCACTGCACAATGACTAGTCTGACCCAGTACTTTAATGTGAGAATAAGCACCTTCCTCTTAACAGGAAATCTGGAGTGTATCCTGTTATTCACAGCTGAATATAATGCCTCAGTTCCTTTTCAATTTAGTTTTATTATATGAGATTAAAATCAATATCTAGTTTGGCCACATTTTTTTGCTTATTTTTTGAGACACAGGGTCTCACTGTGTTGCCCAGGGTATACTTGAACTTCTGGGTTCAAGCAATCCTCCTGTCTCAGCCTCCCCAGTACCTGGTACTACAAGTACACAGCACCATGCCAGGCTAATTTTTTTCACATTTGTATAGATGCGGTTTCACTGTATTGCCCAGGCTGTTGTCACACTCCTGGCCTCAAGAGATCCTCACGTCTCAGCCTCCTGAACCTTGGGGATTAGAGACATGAGTCAGCTATGCCTGTAATAATTGGCTTTATTAACTTTAGAACAACTTGTATACTAAGAAATGTTATTCTCTTTTTCGTTTGCTGAGCATGTGTATATTAAAATGTTCCATTGCCATCATGGGTGAGGTTGAGTTTATAATGTTACCAAGTTATTCATTTGATAATGTAAGTTAATATTACCATGTGCATATAACTTTAGGTATCTTTTTCTTATTGGAAATTTTACTTTTCGTGCTCATATCCTTAAAGTTTTTATCTTGATCATTATTTTTTCATTGTTTCATGGTCCCCAAAGTTAAATCATGCTGTTATAGGTGTCCTGTTGCCAAAGACTACCAATACCATATGTGTTGCCAAAGAGAGTATAATAAATTCTATTAATAAATATGGCCACACATCCTAAGTGACTGTGGGATGTATCATTAAGAGGGTTTTCAGTAGAACTTTTATACGATTTGTGTTTGTTTCCAGTGCTTTGGTTGCTATTCAAGGAAGTGAGTTATTTATGTGTATTGAATGCTGTTAGGATGTGAACTTAATTCTCCCTTACTCATCCTAATATGATAGTTATTCGGGAAGAGGCAGAAAAAGTGGAGGTTGTGAGTAAATCTAAGTGATGACAATTTCCGGTCCAGTCACATTATTGCTCAGATAATATGCTGTTGATGCTAATTTGTCAACAGTCCTCCTATTACCAGCACTGTATAATAAAATGGAACATGCAGAAGTTAGTTTTATATATTGTACACTGGCATTGAGCAATCACTTCCTCGAAGGTGCCAACCAAGCTCCTCTTCAGAAAAGCCTGTTTGAAATTCCCTACACTCAAAACCCAGGTACCACAGGACAGAGCAGCAATCAGTGACCAAAGCCTCGCTGTTTGTAGAGATGACATGTCCAGACTCAGGTGATGTATCCACATGAGTGAAGATGCCGTGGTTGGCTGTCAGATCTTCTGGAGCATCCCCTGGGTGAAGGGGGAGATGGCAACACAGAGGAAGGCGCTCCCGAATCCAGCCACAGCAGCGTCCTCCTCCCTTGAAGGCCAAGTGCACAGGGATAGTTTTGGCTACAGAGGAGAAACACTGCCATCAACTTGACTCCAAATGTGATTTCCCAAAGTGAGTGGGCACCGTTGGGATGGCCAGGGAAGGTAAGGGACACTGGAAGCACAGGATGAGGGAGATGAACAGGACATGGCTGAAAACTTGGACATTGTTATCCTTGACCAAGGAAGTTTACAAAGAGCCCAAGGAGCACCATCAAGAGGACGGGTACAGGAGTCTGTAGCCAAAGAGTGTGCATGATCGAGCAAGGCCACCACTTCTGGAAGGCAGCGATGTTGCATCCTGTTTGAGTCCTGATGCTTTTCTGCGTCTGAGTAGAAAAGGAAAGCTGCAATTTGTGAGTTTCAGCATTTTAGAAGTAAAAGTTACTTTGGTAATCTAGGTGATGTGGTTTGGATGTTTGGCCCCTCCAAGTCTCATGTCAAAATTGGATCCCCATTATTGCAAGAGTGTTGGAGACTTGAAATCTTCCACTGAGATTTCAGAAGATATGTGGGAAAGCCGGTGGACCCAGGCGGAAGCCTGCTGCAGGAGTGGACCCCCTGCAGAGAGCCTCTGCTGTAACATTAGAAGCCCCATGTGGAGTCCCCACTGGGGTACTGCTGAGTGGAACTGCGGGAGGGGGACCGCCACCCTCCAGACCCCAGAATAGTAGAGCCGTGGCCTTGTGCATCCTCAGCCTGGAAAAGTCACAAATTCAAAAACTCCAACCTGTGAGAGCAGCCATGTGGACAGTGCCCAGCAGATCCACAGGGACGGTTCTGCCCCAGGCTGCAGGGCCCTCCCCTTGTACCAGCTTGCCTGGGATGCAGAACATGGAGTCAGAGGAGGTCATTTTTGATCCTTTAAGATTTAATGTCTTCCCTGCTGGGTTTCAGACTTACAGGGGCCTTTTGCCAGGTCTTTTGGCCAATTTCTCCCTTCGGAAATGGGAATGTGTACCCGATGCCTGTACCACCATTATATCTTAAAAGTCAGTAATTTGGTTTTGACCCTTTATAGGCTCATAGGTGGCAGAAACTTGCCTTGAGTGTCAAATGAGACTTTAGATTTTGGACTGCTTACTTTGTTGTGACTTTATCCACATTTATTTTCATTCCTAGTGTTTCCCACCTGTCAGTTGATTTAAACTATATGTTGTGCTCTCTACATCTTCAAAATAAAAGTTTAGAAGGTCTGCTTGTGTTTCAAGTGGCTACATTGGAAAAATAACGTGGTTTTGTATATGTTTTATTGATAAACTTGTCTAATACAGTCATTTTTCTTAATTTTGTGTAAAGAATGTGCTAACAGCTGGACTCGGTGTAGTAGGCTCCTGGTAGGTTCATGAAAGAGTTAAAATGTAGAGAAATAGTTACTCCTGTAGAAGCTGTTAATAGTTACAATTATGCCAGGCTTAAAGAATGGCCTTCCATCTAATGAATGCTATCTGCTTCTGTAACCCAGCTTGCTTTGAAGATCGTAAGCAGTTACTTGCGCCAGAGTTATGCACAAAATGACCTTGTCTCTATGGCACGCAATCCTATGTTTCACTCCCCGCTTCTGTTCCCCTGCCCCATGCTCTGTGTCACGTAGCCTCTCCGAAAATAGTATAAAAACCCCGTGTAAAGAATAGGAGGGGGCCGTTCTCTGCACCTGTGCTCTGACAGGGCAGGAGTGGTCGCTGGCCAGCTTATAAAGACTCATAATTCGGCTTAATTTGGTCTGTGAATGGTCATTTCTCGCTCTCCGTACTATGACAACTCCCAAGGATTCGTGACGTCTGAGTAAGGGCGTAGGACGTGCGTGTCTTAGTGCCGGGAGGCCCCGTGTTGTGGAAGCCCCCATCACGTCTGGGGAGACGGCACCCAGTCTAATGGTCCAGAAGTGCTGGCTGGTCTTTGTAGCACGATTTACAGAACAGAACAGCAGCCTTGGGAGGGAGCTCACTTCTGGTCTCGCACTAATGAATAACATGGGTTTTGTTCCTTGTCTTTTTGCAGCAAGAAGCTATGGAAACAGGCCGAGTGAGTGAAATGGTAGGAGATAGATTTGTGGGCTCCTGAGATTCTTGCTGCTTTGCGGAGCGTTCTGCCCACAAGGGCCGAAGCCGTGTCTTCGTTGCCTGGAAACCGCAACGTCCTTGTTCCTGATCCAAAGGACAATGGCGAAAGAAACGATGGTGCGTTTAACAATGTGGCAGCCCCATGTCAGAACTGGCTGCCAATACAAAGTCTTGAAGTTTTTTTCAAGGTTTTAAGGATGGGACATGGGGGAAAGAGAAGGCACATTTTCCACCGTGAAGACACATTTATGGGTCTTTTCTGATGGGCAAAGCCTACTGTGTTTGGGTAGCAGTTCCTGTTCCCTTCACTCTTTGTTTAGGTACCTGATGCATTTTGTTTTGGAGGCCACTGTGGCCGTGCCCCTGTATGGTCTGGAGGGGAGTTAGTGTCCTGCATGGTGGACTGTCGGGATCATTCCTTACCAAGGCATGGAGAAGATGGGAAGTGACCGAGGGGGTCCAGATTGGACGGATTTAGCCTTTGTGTCATAGAAGGAGACACTGGTGTGGTGTTTCTGTTTGCTGCAGCTTAATTTCTCACCCCGTGGGCCTCCATAGAAGGTTCTTTGTCAGATCACCGCCACTCCTGTGCTCGACTAACAAAAGGAGCTTCAAGAGCTAAAATGACCCATGCGCCACGTTGGTCAGGGTTCACTTGCAAAGAGCAGAGTCTGCTGCGCTGGGGCAGGCAGAGGAGGATTGATTACAGGGTGTCAAATGACCCCCAGAAACATAGGTAGGACTGAAGAGATTGAAGAAACCCCAGGCTGAGTTTCTAGGAACTACTCCCAAAGCCACACCCCAGAAATGGGCCACCAAGGAGCTGAGATTCTGTCATCAGTAGAGAGCCACCCACCTGCTGGATGATACAGTTTCTGCTGCATCCACACTGGCAAGATGTGTGTCTCCACCGCATCTCTCCTCGCCAAGCGAGTTCAGAATTCAAGTCTCAGGAAGTTGCTTCTGTTGGTGGAACATAAATTCCATTTAGGTGTCCTGACTCAGGTGTTAGGTGCCCCGTATTCCCATTTTCCAGAGAAACAGAACTCTGTGTGTGTGTGTGTGTGTGTGTGTGTGTGTGTGTGTGTGTGTGTGTAGAGAAATATTTATTACAAGGAATGGGCTCACACAATTATGGAGCCTTGGCAAATCCAAAATCCGCAAGACGGGTAGGTAGGCTGGAGACCCAGGAGAGCCAGTGGTGTTGTTCCAGTTCCAGTGCTGTCTGCTGGCAAAATTCCTTCAAGGTCAGACTTTTGTTCAATTCAGGCCTTCAAATGATTGGACGAGGCCCACACACACTGGGGAGGGCATCTGCTTTTCTCAAAGTCCACCGATTTAAATATTAATCTCATCCAAAGACACCCTCGCAGAAACATCCAGAATAATGTTTGAACACATATCTGACATTGATGCATAAAGTTAAGCATCATATGTCCGGTTAGCTGCAGGGATCCTAACACGTGTCTCCCCTCCCAGCTGCCTGCAGTACAGGAAGGGACCCCACAGAGAGGCTGGCCGGTCTGCAGAACCTGCCAGGTGTCTATGGAGACATCCTTGTGAAATTGGGATAACTTTCTCAGTTTGTTTACAAAGTCTTGAAGATCAAAGATGGAGTTTCACTGCTGTTGTTTTTGGTTTCCCTGTTATTAGGAAGTCTTAGTGGAAGGTGAAAAATTCTATTTGGGTCCTATCCTAGATGTAGGGGAAATAACCGCGGTACAGCGGTTAGTACCAGAGACAGCAAGCCGGTTTCTCTCACTCAATGCCAGTTGGATGTCCTCTGTTCCCAGCTCACAGGCCCCAGGCTTTGTTCCAGCAGAACCCTAACCCTAACCCGAACCCTAACCCTAACCCTAACTGTAACCATAACCCTAACCCTAACCCTAACCCTGCAAGATTATCAGGAAGATGCCAACCCTTATGCATTTTTGGTCTTGGTTCATGCATCCCCTTTAAGGCAGCTCAAATGGGTTGTGAAATTTGCCAAAAATTAATTTTCATTCACTCTCATTGAAAATATATTCGAATTCTATAGTTGAAGTCAATTACCCTTCCTGTTTTAATATTTCTCCAACAGTCCCACAAGGCAGCAACAAGAATTCTTGGAGTGGCTGAAAATTCCAGCACAGTCTGTCTTGTGATTGTTTGATATTTTTTATTTATAAACAGAAAACTTGGCATTTATGAGTTTTGTGACAAAAATGTAATAAAATGTGCTGTACTGCTTACGTGGTTGAACTGCTTTCTTATTAGAAGTCTATGCTAGATGGAAGGCTTGTTCCTTGAACCCCTTTTTCTTGTCTCTGCCCCGTTTAAGTTTGTGCTGATAGTTTCTAGTATTTTCTTCCAATTAGGTCCTTTAAATGGTTATCGGGCCTCCCCGCCTGCTGACATGCCCCCCGCAGGCCTGGCGGTATCGCAGGTAGACAACCCTAACTAGGATCCCGATGATGTTGATTTAATGTTGTTGGCTCCTCAGAGGAAGGGACCATGCCATGCATTCTAGATAAGCACTGTCAAATGGGGCCACCTTGGTGCCTGTGTGATAGAGTAGCAGTCATTGAGATAAAGGAGTCACTCAAGCACTTGTTGAGCATATACAAGAATGAATGAGTGGATGAATGAATGAATCGATGACAGCTCTACAGGAAAGCGAGATGGAGCAGAAGGATCACAGATTCTGGAGTCCAGCGCCCACTTCTAAGTGATTTTTCATCCCTGGAAGCAATGCCCAGTTCCCAAAGCCTTGCCTTTGCCGTTGATAATAGTCACACACTGTGTTTCCTATCTCAATACTTCAGTTTCTTGGAGATCCTGGGACGGTGGTTTCCAGCCTGCAGCGCGAATCACTTCTGGAGCTTTAGAAAATTCCGACTCCTGGGCCTCATACCAGAGAATCTGATTCAGCGGGTCTGAAGTGGAGCAAACAGGTGTGCAGCTTTCATGGTGTATCTGACACACCCAGGTTTGCAAAGCCATTGTCCTGGAGTACAAGACCAAAGAGTCCACAGTACTGCAGTCTTGAAGGGCTGGAATGTAGTTTTATTCTTGTTCTTCTTTGTGATGAGCTTTGCACCGAGACAGAAAGACGAGTCTATTTTTTATTTTATTCCATGCGAAGGGAGCTCTTCCTCCATGGCCGAGTGCGACCTTTCCAAGAATACTCCCAACTCAATCATCTGACAGGGGCCTGGCTAACTTGTGATCACGCCCCTGAAATACCCTGGCACCCATTTACCCTTTAGCACACTAGTGTTACTGGATATTAAGGTGGACTTGCAGAAAGTTACTAAAAACGTGAAGACATCCCAGCGGTTCATCTCGGCTACAAAGCAATACTCACTCACATCCACTGGGTTCCTACAGTATGCCAGGCCTGGTATTTTTCCTGTGCTATTAATATTTTCTCATTTAAGATTCACAACAATGCAGTGAGGTAGGTTGTCTTATCTACTTCTTGAAGATGAAAGAAGCCAGACTGTCCAAGGCTCAGTAATTTGGCCCAAGCTAAGGGCTCAAGACCGCATGGCTCTAACTTCAGAGCCCTTAACCACTGTGCTAGCCTGTTTTCTATTTATAACTCTATTTGAAAAGTGTTAATTCAAGCTTCCTTTAACTTTCTTTTTGAATCCGTTGCCCCTTTTGTTGTTGTTGAGTCAAGAGGGTCAAATGGTCTTAAAAAAAGAAAAAACGTATAGTGCTCTAGGGAGTGGAGAACTGGAAACTCAGCCAACCCAGCGGTGAATTGCATGCCGGGAAGACGTAGACAGAAGAGGATTCTGTTATTTTAGGTGGGGTCTGAATATGAATTAACTTCCAGCTTCCCACACAGACCTTACCCCTCAGGGATGGCTCCATGACACTTGCCAGGGGCCCCCTCTTAATTTTGCCGATGTTTTGTGCCCACCTTACTTAAATGATGAAACATGGTGAACGTTTACAACGTTCGTTGTGACGTCGTACATCAGAACACGGAATGACACAGAACTTGCAACTGGAAGGATTTTTTGGTTTTGTCTTTAAATGAAAATAGGTGTCTCTGCCTCTGAAGACACATCTAAGCCTTAGAAACGGTCTTGCTGAGAGGCCACAACAGTAATGAGGACAAAGCGCTAACTCCACACTTGTCTCTCTGAGCCACAGGAGCAGGAAGAAGAGTTTAGATAAAGGGAAGCAGCGTACTCTTCCCAATGCAGCCTACGTGGAAAATTTAACTTGAAAAACAAGTTTATTGGCATCATCGAAATTGAAAGGCAACATGTATTCAGTGAAAATGTCACTTTAACCTTACTGAATTTTCAGGTACTCTGATTTCTTGCTGGAGTTTTAGTAGGACTAAGTCAGGGGTTGCTATGGAATCAGCTCCATGTATCAAGTATGTGTAACAAACCACCCAAAACTTAGAGGCTAAAAGCAACAAAAGCATTTATGTTGCTCTTGAGTCTGCAGTTCTGGCAGGGCTTCGCAGGGATAGCTTGTCTCTGCTCCACTCACCATCGGCCGGGGCAGTTCAAAGGCTGGCAGCTGGAATCACATGAAAGCTCAGCCACTCACATGTTTGGTGACTCATGCTGGCTTTTGGCTAGGACCTGGGCTATGCTTGTCTGCTGGGACACTCGCCATGTGGCCTGGGCTTCCTCACAATATGGCGGCCCATTCCAATGGTAAGTGTCCTCAGAGAGACAGACAGACAGACCTGGCCTCAGGAGCCTGCCAATAGCACTTCCCTTGCTGTCTATTCACTGGGGGAGCCTCGAAGACCCACTCAAATTCAAGGGAAGGGAAAATAGACTCCACCTCTTGAAGGAGGCAGTGGCAAAGTTCTGGAAGAACATATGGGGCTAGAAATCTGGCTGTGTCCATTTGTGGAAAATACAATTGGCCTCAGAGTCCCTTGCATTGGATTTCCCCAGAAAGCCACAGGGAAGCAGCGTCGTTATTTGATGGAAGTTGGACACTCTGATGAACAGATTATCTTTGTCACTGTGCTATGATGTCTTCCCACTCTGCAATGCCAGCCTGGTGTCTGCCCCAGGAAGAGGTGTCTTTTTACAGTGGCTGGTGAGCATTCCTGTCTCTCCTCTGGGCTGCTGCTATTCTACCATCTTTCAAGGCTCAACCACCTGCCCCCAACCCCAGGCCTTCTCTGGCTGCTCTAGTTCACAATATTCTTTCCCTCCCCTGAATTTTTACTCTCTCTATCCTGCCAGATCCCCACATATACTTCCTCCTATCATGAGTTAATTGTCTCATGTGCGTGTCTGCCTCACAGCTGGATAATAAGCCCTTGGCATCTCTCACAATGCCTTGCACAGAGTGGGCATTGATTATACATTCAGCACATCACTGTAAAGTTGGTCTCCCTGGGTTACACATCAACACGGAAGAAAACTGCAGCCCCATGACCTATTATAAAAATGCGACATCTCACTTGAGCGCTCGGATGCCCTTCGAAGACAGGAAAATAAATGTCACGTTTTGTCTTCTTGTTTTTATGATCTTCGTGCAATCATGGCTTCCCTCTGGGGATGGGAAAAATTGGATCATTTTGTAATTGCTTAGAGTTAAGCGTAAGACACACACTGGAGCATTTAGCTCTGGGGGTGGTGAGAAAGAGAGAAACTAGGAAGGGCGGAGTGGACGGAATCCGGCCGAGCACCCCTCTCCGTCTCCTTTTTTGTGGGAGATGAACAAATAGTGGGAGGGTAGAAGGAATGGCTATTTCAAGTTGCTCCAAAAACTGGGAGTGGGTGGGAATAAAGTCACTATCAGGTCAAGCTAATACTGGACAGAATTAGCAAAGCGAATGAGGGTGAGCCTTGGCATTTACTTGTTTGGAAGGGGTTTAAAAGTTCTTCCAACAAAGCACTTCAGCTCTCTCGAATGCAACGCCTATGATTTGTCACAGGAGACTTCCACCGAATTCCACAGGCTCTGTTTTCTCTGTGGACTGGAGGTTATGTATCTTTCTTAATCTGCACAGCCCAGTGTGGAGAAAATCTGTGTTCTTCTCCCATCTCTTCACTTAAGAATCCTGCTCCCAGCTGGCTTCAGTAATGCCCTTGGCAGAGTGGGTAGCAGATGCTCCGTCCTTTCCCGCTTGAAGATGTGCCCGATTAGAAGTGCAAAGCAGACCACGATGTGCTCAGCAGCCGTGGGCACCTGGAGACAAAAAGGAAAAGGATCGAATACCTGAGATGAGCCAGAGCCATAACTGAATCGTGGAGGAATCGAACGGTCACATCACCTATCTGAAAGAGTAGACGATCCAACATTCAGTTCTTTTTGGTTTAGAATCTGGTGTGCTGTCTTCATGTCAAGCTTTCTTTTTCAAATTGTGTTTTAATAAATTGATCTTACAATTTCTCCGTATCATCTAAAGCACACACCAATTTGTGGTCATGACGTGCACCCTGATTAAGATCTATGTGAGGTGCAGGAGAGTTGCAAGCAGATGCCACCCATCAGGGGCCACCAGGTATCCATTAGCAGATAACAGATTTTTCTTTTTCCATCCTTAGTTGACAAATAGTGGCTTTGTGATTGATTAGAAGGTGAGAACATTTTTAGTCTAGTGTGTTAGGTGCACCATTTCACTCCCTCTCTAATTTTCAAGTAAAGACTGTGTGAAGTTCAAGGAGAGGCCTCGTTTGATATTTTGCGCTCTTGAAGGTGAACTCCCTGAGAGCAGAGACGGTGTATCTCTTAGGAGAAAATCCCATGGTATGTCACGCACTACCACGCAAACAGCAGGTGTACGGGCGGCAAGCACTTGGTGATGTCGCATACAAAGAATGGAGCGGAAGTTTGACATAAGTTCTCTTCCTCATCCGAGAAGCAAAACTGTATATTCTATTCGGATGAATACAGAACTGAAACAAGCAAGACTCATTCCTCCTTCGTTCCTCAGGACTGTAGCTGTGGCCCTGGGATCTGTGGAGTCATTCACTGCCCAGAGGACACGGAGGCTCATCCCTCGCTGAAATGAGGTCCCTCCTGAAAGTGGCTGGTCCTGCACAGTCTTGGGGACTTGCATTCCGCCGGGCCTGGAGGCGGGGAGCTCTCAGCGCTGTTGCCATGGCCCCTGCGGTGTTTCCAAAACACAGCCGCCCCGCAGCCCGGGCAGGCCAACTTGGACGGTTCGCCCAGCAGGACGCGAGTCAGGCTGGAAAACAATCAAGGATCCTTTGGGACTGATATTCTGATTTTTGTGTGTGAGAGTTTAACTCTGGCTAAAACCAGGCCCAAGATCTCAAAGGGAAAGTGCTGGATGTGCTCTACGCCTCTCCTTGCTGTGGGGATGTTGTGAGCCTGCAGGGAGATCTGAGGGCTTTGGCTGCAGGGTCCTCCCATCTGTGCGATCTGAGTAGCTGTCGGGAGCAGAGTGAAAGTGGGAAGAACAGTGAGTAATGACAAGGGGACCCAGAGGGGCGAAGTTTCGTCGCTCAAGATTTTAGAAAGTGACTTGCACACTTCCCTACCCTACTTTTTTTTTTTTTTTTACAAAAGAACACCAAGGAATTCCGAAACTTAATTTGAACTTGAGTTTTAAGAGATCTTTGGTTTCTTGGCAGTGCAAGCCACCCACCATCTGGGGCTTGTAACTGTCATTGAAAAAAGAGTTCCCTCCTGGCAGAAGCAGAGTGTGGCAGGCGTGGCCACCTTGGAATCCCCGCTTGGTCTCACGGCTCATTTTAATCAGCGATTCTATCGTAGTACCAAGTATCCAGGGGACACAGTTTCACTACTGCTCCAGCTCGGAACCAGAAAAACACCCTGATGGCGCTGAGACCCCCTGCTGTCTGCGAGCTCCACCTGCCAAGTGGGGGTACGTGGGACCGAAGGCCACAGAAGGCAGAAGAAAAAGGAAAGGGAGAGAGAGATTCTTACCAATTTTAAAGTCATCCATATCCCTATAAAATCTCCAAACACTACGTAAGAGCACAAAGTAAACACGGACATCAGACTCGCCTTCCTCCAAGACTGTACCTACGATCGCATCCTGTGAAATTGATTAAGAGGACGAACTCTCGAGAAAAACCACTGGGTTTGACTCTAGCTCTGGGCACCTACCAGCTGCGTGATCTCAGGAAAATTATTTAACTTCTTCATGCCTCAGTTTCCCCAGCTATAAGATGGAAATAACAGCAGGGTTGTGAGGATTCCAGTGCTTTATACTTAGATATGTATAAAGCACTTTCAAACCGTGACTGCCCGTAAGATTTACGTGTCGGCTGTTATCATTCTAATACTTGAATGATCTTTCACATTTAAAACTTTAATCTGTTTGGCATTTCGGCGTAAGCAGCAGAGTAAGGAATTAAGGATTAATTCCCCCTCTTCTAGTGGTTACATGGATGGCCAGTTATCCCAACATTATTTATTGACTATGCTCTCTCTCCACATCTCACTGGTTGAATTGTGTTGCCCAGAAAGATGTGTTAGTATCTTAATCCCCAGTCACTCAGAATATGACCTTATTTAGAAATAAGGTTGTTGATGATGTAATTAATTAAGGTGGGGTCATTAGTTAGATGGGGTTTAGGGTAGACCCCAAACCAATACGACTGGTGTCTTTATAAGAAGAGGAAAGGATGGAGACGCAGAGGGAGGGGGCCGTGAGAGGGTGAAGGTCCCAGTGACACCTCCACAAGCCGAGGATGCAAAGAAGAATGGTCTCCAGAGGCGGCCGAGAGCGCGTAGAGCTGCCAACATCTCAGCTTCAGACTTCCGGCCTCTAGAACAGCGAGACGATACATCTCTGTTGTTTTCAGCCACCACACTCTTGGCACTTTGTTTCAGCAGCCCTAGGAAACTAACGTAACATATCATGGGTATGTCTTTTTTGTTCTTTTGGTCTTGTTGCTTATTCCTGTGCTTTAAGGATTTTTAAGGATCAATAAGTCCCGGCTTTCAAAAGAAAGAGATGTTGAACATTCCCGTTTTTCCCAATAGAAAGTTTTCGGGATAAAATTTGACAACTTGATACCCAAAGTGCCAAATCAGTGACTGTTACCGGCCTTTGTAAAAATTCTCGTGCTTTCCTGAAAGTCCGTGCCCCCGGGGTCCCTGGCAGCTCCGTTCCCACTCCACCGCCCCAGACGCTGAGACTCTCTCCCGCATGACACGGGAAGGGAGAACTTCACATCGCGGCTGCCACATTGCTCCTGTGTTGTAGAGGTTCACAAAATTCAGTGGGATGCGGTCGATGATTAATAAACTCTGCCCATGGATACAACTGAAGACCGTGTTATGCAAAATGAAGTCTTCATTCTTCGGCGTATGATGACGTTAATTGGTTTTTAACCGATTGCATCGGTGGAGTTGGAGAGACAAAGCACCAACGCCAGGTTCTATTTCACTTGAGTAAAGAAAATCAGATTGAAAGACTGAGTGACAACCCACGAACCAGGAAGCTTCCTGGGGGGGCCAGTGACTGCCCACTGGGTCTCAGCATGAGACCCCCTCTGTGGCCCACGTAGGGATGCATTTCACAGCGGCTGAGCGTCAGGAAATATGCTTTTAATTATCACTTAAGATGTAACCTGTCAGAGGTATTAGTATCACTTGTGTTTAATGAGAATTGATCTTCAGGTTGCATTTCCCAGGAAGCCCGGGATAATGGAAACCCCTGGTTCTTTCCTGAGACGTTAGTGCCCGCCTGCCTCTCTGTGCAAAGCTCATCCGAGTCTGCAGCCACTGGATACCTGATCTGCCCACACGCCGCCCCGGCAGAGCCCTGCTTAGCCTTGAAGTGATTTCTGATGAATGAGATTCCATGGGGCTGCGCCGGGCTCGTGAGTTTTACTGCAAAGTGAGAGAGCTCCAGGGAAAACACTAATGAGGGATTGAAGTTTTCACCGCGGCTCACAGGCTGGCCGCGTCTATGCAGGGATGCGGTGCAGAAACAGTGTGTTGGCAGCAGGAGCATCCATTCGAGCAATGCCCGCCTCCGGCTTGGTCTTGTGCTGGTTTCCTGACCTTTCCTGAAGTGCTTGTGGTAGGTAGATGGTTAGGATCTCCAGCTCTTCTCAGGACAAGGGCGCCCTGCTTTGGGGCTGTCTGGAGCAGTGGCCCCACCTGGGAAGGAGGATGGGGCGGGCACTCCATCGTGGTGCTGCCCCACCCTTAATGCCATCCCAGCAACGGCTGCACCTGGGGAAGCAGGGACCGCTGTATCCATCCGGGAACTCCCCAGCCCAGGTGTGATGGGATTTAGAAAGGGAGCCAGAGTAACCTAAGGGCAATTAATACGCCATTAGCTTGAATCTGCATTTCTGTTCACTGACCCCAGGTGAGCTTCCTTAGAGGGAGCTCCTTTGTGCAGCTGGGATTTTGAGGACACCTGTTGATCATTTGATGATATCCCACACCTCACGAGAGCCCGCCCCAGACTGGGCCAATGAAAGGAAACAATCCGAGATGTCAGAGAGAGAGTGGGTGAGTGAGTGAGTGAGTTTGGAGCCAGAAGGACGGGATCTGGCCAGCTCTTGGCTGTTCAGCACTGATTACACGGACTTAACCTGCTGTTGACCCTTGAACCACCGCTCTGTCCTGCAGGGGAACACGAACCAGTCGATTATGCTCATCTGGAGGCGGTTCTGGCAAACACGGGGAGAAAACGAAAGCTCAGACGCGGCCCCTGTTCTGGGAGGCTGGGAGTTTCCTGGACTTGAGGATGTTCCTCTGGGCTCCCGGTGCCACGGATGCCTGAGAGGTGCCTCTGCTGGATTTCGGTTCACGGTCCCCAAAGCACCACTCCTGCACGACATACATAATTTTGAGCTATGCGCTTTATTTTCATGTTCCTTCACGTTTCCTGGTAACAGGTAGCAGCGCGAGGGGATTTCAGCTCCCCAGGAGGAAGGCGGCCACAAGTCTAAGATCCTAGCATTGGAATCACTCCATTGTCGTGATGATTGTTACCTTTCCTCCCCAGCCCCCGCAGGCTCAGGAGGCTTCTTGGGCGACATTCCAGACCCTCAGCTTAGGAATGCTTAGTGTGCCTTTCCTGGTCAACAGAAGTTGACCTCAGTGTGCCTCCAAAGGTCTCTGAGAACGCAATGCAGCAGCACCAGCCAGGACGGCCAGGACAGGAACTGGCTGCAGAGCCCCCTCAGCTGGGCATGGGGAGGAAGGAAACATCATCCTGCGTCATACTTTGCAAAGAACGTTCTCTCGAGGACTCGGATTTCCTCGAGGAGCCATTACAGCCATGAAATGACACGTCCTTCAGGTGAGGAGCCACTGGTGGCGTCCACGAGGCAGAGAGTAGTTTGCTGGGGTGTCCGCCCCAGATGTCCCGCTCTGCCTGTGTTTCAAAGCATTCTCCTTGGGGTGCAAGGAGAATCATTCCCAGTTTTCTGTGAACAGCCTGGAAACCCCGGGGACTTGACCTGTCCTGATGCTTCCTGTCCTTGAGATTCAGCCTCCAGATAAAGGAGGCATAAAGGGAAGTTTAGAATCCACGAGGGCTGGTGGCTGTCACTGGCTTGGTTCAGTCAAAGGACAGGAAATGGAAAATAATCTGTCTTTATTTAAACCCCAGAATGACCCTTAGCTTCTTAGAACCTCAAGATATTTCTGGCTTATGCACGAAACTCACCTTGCCCTCCCCACCCCCAAGCAGTGTGAATCATAAATGTTGTTCCCACATCATTTTGTGCCTTTCTTGAGCTACGAGGGTCCTCTCTCCCCAGAAATGCTCCATCAGTGAGCGAGTGGTTGGGAGGGTTGGGGCTGAGCCTGGCTGCATGATAAACTTCATCATCGTTCACAATCCAGTTGCAGGGTTTGTTCAAAATCATTTTCTGTCTCAGTTAATAATAATAAAACGTCTTATGCCTCTTTGAGGCCATCCGGTTCTGGGTGGAGGAAAGCTTCATCCTGAGGACGTGTAAACTGAAGACAAAGAGTAGTGACAACCTTCAGTGAGGGTGGAGAGTGTCACTAGTCAAAACTAAGAAGAGTATCAGGTATGGACCCGCCCACCTGGCCTGAAACATGATCCTTCAGGCGGAGTCCGTGTGTGGTAAGTCAAGCATGGGATACAGAAAGGGTAAGTTGTTAATATATTTGTAACATTTATTACAAAAGTTATGTATAATATATATATCCACTTAGAGTCCTATATATTCATTGTAGAAACTTTAGATACTACTAAATATAAAAAAGGAAATAAAAGTCATCTGTATCTCTACCACCCAAAAATAATCGCTATTACTCTTGGCACATTTCCTGTGGTCTTCCCTAGGGTGTGTATACTGCTTTCTTTGCCGTTCAATAGGTATGAGCACTTTCCCATGGCATCGAATGTTCTTGCATAATAAGATTCCATCAGTGGCATTAAGCACGGTCACACCGCTGCTCATGGACACGCAGGACTTTGAGGTTCACCACGCAAGTCTGAGTGACACCAGGAAGGGCAGTCACCCCCATGTCCTGGCCCAGAAAGGGAAATGTGGGCGCTCGCCAGGCTGGATCTCCCCAGGGAAGGCTTCTCACAGCTGGTCTGGGAGGGTTTGGCAGCCGACAGTGTCCCAGGACAGGGTCTGTCTGCAGGCTCTGCGTTCCGCCCCAGCACCTTGGACGTGGGCCCTCCCTGCTGCGCGGTGTCCACTGCCCCCTCCTCCCCTCACCCCTGCAGCAGGGCCCTGCAGGCTGCAGCCTTCCCCATGCACGTTCCTCAGGCCCCATAGCCAGAGACTCAGTGGCCCGACCTGGGGATGCTGGGCAAATTCACCCCCCATCTCTGGCCACACTTCCCGCCAGCCCCAGCTCCCCACACCCCTCCCTACCTGTCCTTCCCTCTCCACCCACGGGGTGCTAGAGTTTCCGGGCTGCATGGGGTGTGGGGAAGGAGCCTCTGCTTATCAGCGTTCATCGCACTGTCTAACAGCAGGCGCCGGGCTGCCAGCATCGCCTCGACTTCAATTTCAACCCGTTTTCTCTGCTTAACACCTCCTGGCCCGCCCCCTCCGCCCAGCACAAGGAGCTCCATTCTTCCCCAGCGCCGGTGGCGACGGCAGCCCAGACCCTACCGCGTGGGGACTGGACCTGGCTCCACTCAACCTGGGCTTTTTCTCCCTGTGTCACCAGCACAGTCAGCGGTAACCCTAGCAGGGCCCGGTCACGAGGGGTGTCACGGCTTCGCTTCAGGGAGGGCTGAGGGAGGGGCGGGGGGCGGGGGGGTGACCACTCACTCAGGCCTGGCGTTGCACCGCTGGGGGGTCGTCAGTGGCCGCTGGGTGGGAGCCTCCATCGCCACCCCAGGAGCAGGAAAGGGTGGGCTCACCTCGCCCTGGCCTCGCGGGGAGGTCTTGGGAACGGCTTTGGCCTACGTGCCAAATACTGCCACCTGCCCACGGCATCGGGCACTGCAGCCTTGGAAGCTTTGGTGAAAGAGTGTGGCTCGGGGCCTCCACCAGGGCCGTGATGTTTTATTTTTTAAAATAGCGGGAGTCCCTACATTTCATATTTCATCAGATGTTCCAAGTGTCCAGGACTCGGAAGGGTTTAGCACACGTGGGGATCTGTCGAGGGCCCCCTGATGATCCAGAACTTTCTGCTTACTTCTCCCACTGCGGAGCCAGCTGGAGGGACAGAGGAGGGGACAGGAAGGCACAAGACAGGGGACGTCCAGCAGATCCTCGGGGAGCCCCAGAAACTGGTTACCTTCCCCGAAGACAGGCGGCTCCCAGCTGGACCTGCCTTCGCCCATCTGAGCGAGCTCGGTGCTCAACAACGTGCAAGGGAGGCTGGCCAGGGACACAGGAGACTTTTCCCAAGGTTGTCACCTTTGGCTTGTGCTGTTTTTTTTGTTTTATTTTCTTCAGAGATGGGGTTTCGCTGTCGCTCAGGCTGGAATGCAGAGGTACGATCACAGCTCACTGCAGCCTCGGACTCCTGGGCTCCAGCTGTCCTCCTGTCCCGGCCTCCCAAGTAGCTGGGACTGCAGGAGTGTCGCCGCACGCAGGTCTGGGTGATTGTGTTCTTTGCTGCACCAACCCCATCTCCCTTCCCGCCAACCTGGAGGACTCTCTGCTCCTGCCTGTGACCCCGCCTGAAGTCTCTTCTACCTCATTTCTTCCTGTCTGGCCCCCCTCAGCTGTCCTGGGGACTTGCTTATCTCCTCCGCAGAAACTGGGGCGCGGCCCCCGCACAGCACAGCCGTGGAAAGGCTGCCTCTGCCTCCACCCCCAGCCAGGTGCAGCCCAGCGGCTCATTAATCACACCAATAGCTGCATTGTCTCAGCCTCTCCCAAGAAGACAAGTGACATTTAGAAGCCACTAAATATGCATGTCAGCTCTGCCTCTCTGCCTTTCTGTGTGTGGAGCTCGGGTTGGGGGTTGGGGCCAGAACAGACGTGGCGACACCCCACCCTGTTCCACAGCCGGTGCTCCAGGCCCCACACCCCTGCCCAGAGGTGCTTCCGCATCCTCCCATCTAACAGGGATTTGCTTCAGAAAGCTACTGGCTGGGAGACGTTTCCTAGGGTGTCCTTTCCGGGGAAGAGGAGAAAGCCGTGGAGCAGGCCTGAGGTCTCCAGGCCTCCTGGGGTCTGAGGAATCCAGATGAGCGAAGACCCCACAGGGCCCAGAGGAGCCCCCAGGCTTCTCCGTGGGCCCCACACTCTTCCCCTCGCTAGCCTCGTCTCTGTCCAAGAAAAGCCTCGCCCAACAAGAAACACCTGGAAGGTGGAGGTGCACTTCCCGATGTGGCCCCCAAATGTCCAGCCATCAGAAGTCCTTGCCCTCTCCCACCCTGCCTGGCGGCCAAAGCGGCACAACATTCCCTGCAGTGGACACCGCGTTTGCATGGAACAGGCCACGCTGAAACCACGGCCTCCGGGGGCTAAGAAAGCCCTGCGGCCACCCCTCTGACCTGCTCGGGCCCAGCAGCCGCCGTAGAAGCTGCCCTCGTTTAGTCCAGAGTATCCCAGAGTCATGAACGGGACGAAGGGCCTTGCAGCCAGGCCAGCCTAACCCCAGATGTGAGCACTGTCAGGAGGAGAGTGATCTAGACGTCCTCTACACAACTTATTTTCCTTCTCCTCATAGTGTTTTTATGAAGAATAAATTGTTATATAAAACGCTCCTAGACATTTTTTCCCCTCCAAACCTGCCCAGCGCTGCAAGACCTGGCCCCGGCCCCAGGCTGGAAACAATGCCTTCCTTTGTAAGCCCGTCCATTTTATCTGCCCCTCTGCGAGACAGGCTGCCGTCGCGCCCGTTATCGTAACTAATTACGTCGAACAGTATCTCCAGCGCTGGGTGGGAAAGAAGCCCTGTTCCTTTCACATAGTTTGTGCTAAATATTCGCTGAGTGAACGGATAAGTGAGTGTATTTGTTGCGAAGCATTTTCTCTGCTGGGCAAATGGCATGAACAATTCATAATGTTATTGTTATTTAATAATATACACAGTTTAAGCCTACGTTTCTTCATCATCAGTTTTCAAAATGCTCTGTTTTCATTTTCCAGATAAAGAGATTAAAGGGGCATGTAGTTACCTACAATTTCTAGAATATTTAGCTTCTAGAATATTCCCAGGCTCAAAAGCAAATACACTTCATTCTTGAGCTTAGCCTGAAATTGTGTTTGCCTTCCCAGGGAAAGGCTTATTTCTTCTACACCTTTCCATATGGACCTTCAGAATACAAGCGGGACTTTGGTAGCATGTGATCTTTTACTTGTTGTCATTAATAGAGCGCATATTAACACGACGGCTGAAGGATTCGGAAACGTGAGGCAGCCTTCCAGCTGGAAACCTGACAGGACGAACGAGTCTCTGTGTAGCACTCAGTCATGTATTCACACTCAGCTACCTGGAGCAGGGTGTTTTCTACGTTGCTCTTATTCATTCCAAATAAAATCTGTTTTCGAAAAGCATACTGAAATGTATTCACAGGGAATTTTGTGCTCGCAGTTCAGCGAAGTTATTTAATGGGCCTGTCAATAAACCTTGTACATGGGAGTCTCAACTTATATAATCGGAAATTCCCAGTGAGCCAACAGGACACTGGGTCTTGCACAAACACAGCTGTTGTTTTGAGAAAATAATATGATTAACAGGGAATTTTCAGGAAGCACCACTGTGTCGGTGAAAATTGATTTCGGGTTGGCTTCCTATGAAATACACCCAACACGTGTGTGTGGGTAGGTGGGTGCACATATATATATATATATATATGTATTTCTCCCTTATTTGCAACAACCAAAATGGAAAAGGATGGTGCTAGAACTTCTCCTTCCTTTCTTTCCAGATCTCCAATCCCAAAAACTATAATATAAAATATGGACACTTTGAAGATGGAAAGCTCGATTTAACTCCTGCGTTTGAGGTGATGTCAGAACACCCAAAGGCAGGTGGACATGGCAGATTTACAGTCAGAGCCACCCATGTCTGCAGAGGCAGGTGAGGTCGCCAGGGAGGGTGCAGAGAGGATTGGGAGGCACCCCAGGGCAAGTCGCGAGTTGGCAAAGGAAAGGAATTCATCAAAGGACACAGGACAGGTGAAAAAAAGAACCACACAAAAGAAGCAGAGGGACCCAGCGCCTTGTAAAAGCGGAAGAGGCCACAGAGTCTCGCGGCAGAGGCTGGACACGGACAAGTGGATCGGTCACGTGACGCCTGAGATACGGTTCCGCCAGCGCGGGGAAGACGAGGCGGCATCTGACACCGTTAGCGACTGACCGGGAGCCGGGAAACAGGACGGTTCCCATACTGGGCCCTCGAGCAAACCTGACACTGAAATAAAAGAGAAGACAGAGGCCCCGCGGGGCCAATGAAGGGACAGCGGTTTCAGACTAGAGGAGACCGTTGGAAAGGTATTTGCAACTAAGGCGGAGGCCAAGGCCCTGGCAGGAAAACGATGGCTTCGGTTTTCCCAAGTGCCAGCAGCAGCCCTGTCGCCGCCGTGGGCCCGTGGCAGATTCTGTGACCGTCCCCGGCTTTCTCACGCTCCTGTGCCCAGGAGCAGGCAGGAAGGGAACAGGGGACACGGGCGCAGGGTTGGACACTGGTCTGGCACGGACAAGGGAGTGGGGCTCCCAGGACCCCCCAAGTGTTCTCTATCGTGGGTTCTCAGAAACCGAGACCGAGCGCAGTGAGAAGACTGCTGGGGCAGGTATCCTCGCAGCCGCCCAACTCCACAGAAAACGTAGCGAATGTGGTTGCCCCTGTGCATGCTCCTCTCCCTCCAAGCTTAACGCTCCGTATTTGGAACGCTTTCCCGACCTCCTTCCTGCCTTCACGGTCGTCTGAGCTCACACAACCGCCCTGGCAAAGGTCTCTGACGGCGTTAACCACACGCTCTCCCAGCCTGTGCTTTCTCTCTGTGTCCTGTTCCAAACCTCGAACTCCACAGAGGGGTGAACTTGTCTGTCTTCCTCGGAATCCCTGAGCCCGGGACATCGGAACTTGAAATACACTGCGGTATTTTGCATTCATCACTTGGCAGTTCCGGAAGTATCTGCATCTGAAGGCAGAAGGTGAAGATGACAGGATCTTACACATGACCTGGTCCAGCCCCTTCATTTTACAGCAAAAGTAACCAAAGCCCAGGGAGGCTAACCCAAAGTCCTCGATAGCAGGTGTTGGCGTGTTTTCCCTTTACACGGACTACCAGTGACGGCCGCCTCGTGCGTCCTGTCTGCTCTGGTTCTGACCAGGTGTCGCTCCATTCAGAATGCAACATGGCGCAGTGGGAATCTACACAAGACCCGGCAGGACCAATCGGAACTGGAGGGAGGAATGCCGGGACCACGGCTGGAAGTGGTACCTATGGAGGGAGAAGTCCCCGAGCCAAAGGGAAGAAGCTCCAAGCAAGATGGCGGGGAAACGAGTGCCAATAGGGTCATCAGAGTTGGTGACGCCAGTCCCCAGGCAGGATTGGACTGAGAGGTTTAAGATACTCCCGTGGATGTGGCAGTTTTAGAAGAGCACAGGAATGGCTGCTATAAACCTGCTGGTCTCTACAATAACTTGTGTTACTTTAACATTATTCTTCCGACGTCACTAGTCTGTTTACACATCATTTTACCTAATTCAGAAATTCCCACGAACAAGCAGCACAGTTAGATTCATCGTGTTTATTCTCAATAGCCCCGATTCCATTTTCCCTCAAGAAATAAACATGCCAATATGTTGTTTGTTTTTACACATCATTCTCTTACAAGTTTTTGTTTAAGAAATAATGTCTCTTGAATGTGAACTATCTTGTCCCCTACTTGCTATTTAAAACTCATGGAAATAAATATTTAGAGCTACGTTTCTAAGTATTTGCTAAGCCGTGTTATTTTATTTGCTGTTTATTTTAGCTGGATGGTGTTCTCAGGTTTCCAAGAACCCTTTCAATTTTAATAGCAGCATTGTTTGTGTATATTCTGGGTAGCTTAAAGAACAAAAATAAAGAACTCCTATGTTGATTGATTTAGTGTCTTAGCGTGGGCTGCTAGAACAAGATTACCACAGACTGGGGGGCTTCAACAATGAATATTTATTGCTCGAGTTTTGGAGGCTGGGAAGTCCACTTTCCAAAGGTCTCACCTCCAAGTCCCATCATATTAAGGATTTTGGCTTTGACACATGAATTTTGGGAGAATGCAAACGTTCGGTTCACGGCACACAGTTTAGCCAAAAGATGAATGTAAAGGGATGAATCCTGCTCCTAATCCACCTGTAAGGATACGTGGTTCCATTAAATGTCTAATGTTATTCCTGACAGGAGCGAAGAGGCACTCGCTCCAGGCCCGTCTCAGCACCCTCTGTAGAGCGCCTGGCTCTGACGTACACCCCTCCCTTTAGCCTGGAGTCCCCAAAAAGCCAAGCAAAGGAAGATAAAGCACCTAGCATGGGAGGGTAGAGAATGTTCGGTCTATTTTATTTGGGGAATATGACACTTAAAATTAGAAAACCATTAAAGACGACCCATCAGATGCTTTTCTTTGATAGACGAGGGAGGGTATTGAAACCTGGACACAGGGACCTGCTCAGGGTCCCCATGAGTCAATCATTATGTCTCGTTAGCATTAGCTATTATGGTAGCAATGAGATGTGTCTCCTCTAATTGTGACGTATTTCTTAATCTCTTTCAATTTCTCATTTAGTAACCCCACCTCTTATTTATCAATGTTCAAGGAAAGTAAATGATTACCCAGATAGGGGGTATCAAAGCTAACAAAATGAACTCTAGACGTTCAGCCTAGCCCTGCTATAAGTCTTTTATATAACTTGAGGGGGAAAAAAAATCACCCAATGGCACTCTGCCTCAGTTTCCCCATCTGGAAGAGAATTCCTCCTTTCCTCTGCATTTATTTTAAAGAGCTTGCTATTCACTACACATACAGCCGGTAGAAAACACCATGTTTTTCAATGAAATGAAAAGGCCTAAGTATAGCATTGGCATGAGGTTCCAGGCTCACGGATGCTAATTCCAACTAAAACAGAAAACTTAATGGCAAATACTGTTTGCAAGAAAAGAGAGAGAAAAGGAGAGATCTATAGCAAAAGAAGAGGGGAAAGAAAGTGGTATTTATCTAAGGTAAAAATATAATTTTTTAAAAAAAACTCAACTTTGATACTTTTTGATGTATGTTTTTCTGAATAGGAGCGCCAGCTATGGGTACCTCATTGGAGTATCTTTCTCTGCTCTTCGACAAGGCGGCAGCAGACACAGCGGGAACTGGTCTTGCCAAGTAACACCCCCGTCCCGGCAGCGCGGAGAGCTACACCTGCAACAACAGATCACCGCTCCAAGCGCCACACGGCGGCCTGGGCCTCTTGGCCGGGGACTGTCTGCCCAGCTGGGGTTTACATAACGGGACGGCCCCGGGGAAGCTGACCGGGCTCGGCCAGCCCTGGCTCCTGCTCCCGCTCTGCCGCTGGGCTCTGAACTATGGGAGCATCTGGCAGCGGCGTGGCCCGGCGGTCCTGGCACCTCTGGCGTGAAAACAGGCGGCTGAGTTTCAGAGGATGAGAGTGAAATAAATAGCGGAGCGGACAGGCCCTGGGCGGGTGCGTTCACAAAGTGACGGGTCTTGGACACGGGACAGGACAGCCAAGTCTCCCAGCCCAAACTCACTGCCAAAGCCACCGGGGCCGACAGGAACACGTGGATGCCGTTCTGCTGCCGGAATGGTTCCCCCGGGAAGGTGAACACGATAAACAGTTTTCCTAACTCGGCTCTCTCTTGAAGCGCTAAGCACGCCTGCACCGCTCACGCGGGGGCTGCCCTGGCGTCGTGCCCAGGGGACGAAGCCGCTTGTGAGGCCGGACCCAAAGCCTTTACCTCCGGCCCCCATCAAAGCAGCCTCTTTCTCTGAGCACAGTCTTTCGGTCTCTGCTCTTTGGCCCCAGTTTCCCTGCAGCCATCTGCTTCCTGACCAGGCCCTGAGAAGACCGAGCAGAAAGAATATCGAAAACCTCTAAGGAGGGTGGGGATGGAGGCTCGGGGCATTGGCCTTTGATGATATGACCGGACTTTACAGGGAGTGTTTAGAATGAGAAGGGTGACCTTCGCTGGTTTTAACCTTTTCCTTAGCGGATCAGGTTTGCACAAGTTTTGGAATCAAAGTCTCTGTTGCCATGATTTCCTGGTTTTTGCTCATCTGAGATGAGGGAAGCCTTTTCGACTTTTCTAAGCACGTACGTTCTTCCCGGTGTGGGTACGCTGATGGACGCGCCCTGCGCTGGCTCTGTCCCTGTCCCAGTGCTGTGCACATGTGATTCATCACCTCTTGGAGGACCACAAGCCATAAAGGTCTAGGAATTTTGACAAAGGCCGAAGAGCTCCAAGTAAAAGGTTCGTCACTCCACAGATAGACCCTCCAGCACCAAGACGGGCCAGTAAAAGCCATCTATGCGGGGGTCCTGTTTATTAAAAGCACTTGGCTTACTGGAATAAACTGGAGAATATCCAAAGTAAAGTGGTTTACAAAGCCCATTAGAGAGAGACCAGTACCTGGAATGTCCATTTTTCTATGTTCAATTAATTTTGCAAATGAGAACTAATTTTAAGGGCAAGATACCACAGCAGAAGAAAACCCTCTCCTAAGAAAAGACTTAATTGTTTACGACGATCGAATTTATGCGCCGTTCGCATGACCGGTGGCCTGGCTTCCACGAGAGCTTCCTTTGAGGCAGAGCTTGGCCGCACAGCTGGGGAACGCACGGCACTGAAAGGAGGGTGCCTAAGCATTAGCACAGGGCAAAAAGCACACCGCCCGAGGTTGGCCATTTCCACGGAGAAAACTGCTTCGTGGCAGCCTGCCTTGACCAGCAGGTGTGACCAACGGTGGGCCGGGGGACGGACAAGCCGGTTGGCACAAGAAACAGACTTTCTTGCTTTTAACTATGACCTTTCTCCCCGCGAGGCTACCGTGTTTCTCTGCTGCTGAAGAGGGGTGCAGGGGGCAGAAGAGCGAGCAGAAGGGCGTGACGTGGCGCTCGAGCTTCCCGCGCCCCCTCTGCTCAGGCAGGCGTGGGACCTACTCTCCACCCGGCGCGGGTCGCGGGGGCAGCGACCTGCCAAGAGTGGAGGCGCACACGGCGCACAGGCCCCCAGAGCAGCTGCAGCACCGTGTCTCCCAGACCACCCGCCTGCCACGCGCTCTCGTCATTGAGGCTGCCAGCCTCATGGTCCCTCGGGCGTTCCCGGGCCCAGCGTCATCTCTGTGTCGAACGGGTGAGAGGCCAGGTAATCGCGGTACTCGCCGTCCAGCAGCTTGGCGGCGCTGTTCCTGGCAAACCAGCAGTCCACCTGCTCCTCCCCGTTGTAAATCTTCCGCTGCTTCCAGACCACGGGGACCCGGTGCCCTTTCACCTTGAGGACGGCCTCAGAGGGCTCTGCCGCCGGGGAGGACGCAGGGCGAGTGAGATTCCTGCCGAGCCCCCCGGGCTCCGCCGTGAGTTCGGCCTCCTGATCCAGGAACTGGCCTGGGGGAACAAAGAAAGCAGCGGGTCTAAGTCAAATGGGGACCACAGCGCGCTGACACTTCAGTGATGCCAGCGGCGGGGGGAGGGGTTCACCGTAGCGGCTGCCGCTTCTGGAACCTGCCCAGTTACCAACGCTGCAAAGTTGCCCTAACGAGCTGAGGGAGAAAACCACCTTCTCCGACAGAGCCGGGAGGATTCAGACAGGGGAGGGTAAGCAGGGAGGCGGGGTCTGCTCTTCCCTCTGTCCTCCCTGTCACAGACCCCTCCACACCGTCCATTGGGTGCGTATGTGCCGGTGGGGTCCAGTTCATTCCTGACACTTCGTCCTCAGAATTCTCCAGGTCGGGTGAGGGCACTGCTTGGGCCCAGGGAACACAGACGTGCGTCTGCGCGAGGGGCTCACGCGTGGCAGCCGGGCACCGCAGAGCCTGTCCCGCTCAAGGGCCAGGAAATCCTGCCTCTACACCGAGCCCTGACAACGGCTCGCTCTTTATTTTTAGGCAAGAGGTCCGTGCGAAATTGCGCGTTGAAGAAAGCCAGCCAGAGTGGCCTGCAGCCGCCACAGCCATGCAGGTGACTCCCACGGAGGAGGTATTAATATTAATATCTTCTTGTGCTGGCTCTGGGAGACAGCTCTGTGGCCGCCCTTCCCTGTGCCTTCTGGCTGAGGCGGAAGGAACTGGACCTTACGATGATTTCTATTTCTTTGTTCATTCTCCCGGAAGGTGAGTGACAACTGGTTTATAAAGCCCATTCTTATCCCAGAAAGTCATCAGGAGACAAGAAGCCTAACTTGCACATTATATAGACAGTCACGTGCCACATGATGACACCTCGGTCAACGACAGGCTGCGTGTACGCTGGTGGTCCCAGGAGGCTATGATTCTGTATTACCACTGCCCCTTTTCTAGGTGTAGATGTGTTTAGATGCACAAATACTTAGCGCTGTGTTATAGTTGCCTGCGGCACTCAGCACGGCCACACGCCGTACAGGTGTGCAGCCCGGGAGAGCAGGCGGTGCCGTACAGCCCAGGTGTGGGGTAGACCACACTATCTAGGTCTGTGTATGCACACTCCGTGATGCTCACACAACAACGAAATCACCTAACAACACATTTCTCAGAACATGGCATTTCTCAATCAAGCTAAAGATATTAGAAATATCAGCTTCATTTGGGAAATTTAATTTTATCCTCTAACCTGTGGTCCCCAACCCCTGGGTTGAGGACGAGTACCAGTCCGTGCCACAGAGCTCCTCGCCCACCCCTCTGTCCCCTCCGTGGGAACATTGTCTTCCATGAAACTTGGGAACCTGGGGGGGTGCTCCCCATTGCCCCTGAGCTCCACTGACCCCCAACCCCCGTCCCCCCACCCATCTTCCATGAAACCGGTCCCTGCTGCCCAAAAGACTGGGGACCGCTGCCCACCTAACAGTCCGTGGCAGTTGCCGGAAAGGCCCTCGCTGCTGGAGATGTAGAAGCCCAGGTGGTTGCGCTGGAAGGCCGCCGGCTTCTTGTAGCGGTGAATGAGGATGACGAAGGCAATGGAGCCCTGGACGGTGACGGTGATGTTGGCGTTGGCGGACACCGACACCTCCAGCCCCCGACTCCCCACCACCACGCTCCGGTTGCAGGGCAGGACCAGCCTGTCCCCCCCGTCCAGGATGACTCTGTTGGGTGTGATCTCGAGGTATGACCTCTCGGGCTTGTTGACGAGGATGGTGATGGTGCCGAAGTACGTACGCTGTTTCTTGTGGCCATTGGGAGGAGCGGGGGCCCCGATTAACTCTCCGTTCACTGTCACGCCTCACAGGCCGAGGGGAAAAGAGCAAGGTTAGAAAGAGGAAAACTACATCCCCACTCTCCTGCTAAAGGCATCTGATCAGAACGCCCTTCCTCCTCCGGGTTCATCTTTGCGTCTCCAGCACGGGGCGTGCTGCCCAGAGGCTACCGAATGAACGAGTGAATGAGTGAGTGAGTGCAGGAAGTTGTGAGTGGACTTTTCCCCAGAGTCCAGCCAGTATCTTGGGATAGGGGAAGGGAGATGTACGTCTGGGTCAAGACATCACAGAAGGAAACACAATGCTAAGTATTTGTGTATCCAAACATAGCTAAACATAAACTTTGTTTGCCTTCATTCCTGTGTCTGGATGTAGTGACAAAAAGTCTCGTGTGGCCGTGATGTGTGTTTTGTACCTACCAGTGGCCACCGATCCTAATTAGGGACCCTGTGATACCGCTGAGCAGTGTGGTAGAATGCAAAGTCAGCATTAGTAGTCCCCAAACTCAGGTTCTTCCACTTAGGTGGTTTGTCCTTAGATAAGTCATTAGAAAACTTTGAGCCTTGATTTCCTCATCTGTACAATGGGGAGACATAAAACCTAACGATTTTTGTGAGGGCCCCAGGAGGTTGCATATGTGTAAGCTGTAAAGTGCCACCAAACATAACTCCTTTTTCCTTCCTGGTTACGAACATGCCTGTGGCTTTTCCGGACTTGAGCAAGGCCCGTGAGCCTCACGGTTCTGTGCTGTCTGGCTGAACAGCAAACAGACTGCAACTGCATGTGAGATGTTTGGGGCCGAATTAGGGTGATGCACGTTACGTGTGCTTTGCTCTCAGGCAAAGAGGCAATTTGCAATGATAAAAGATTACTATATAATGAACTCCTGTCTTCTCCACTTTGGGAATAACCTCCCCAATAAATCTTGGCTGATAACTTCTCAGACATTCGAGGAGAACGGTGCCTTCCCTGGGACAGGGGTCGGGGGAGAGGAGAAACCCCAGTATGAGCAGAGCCCAGGCTCTTCGGGCTGAGCTGCCATCACGGACACCTTGCAGAATACAGAAACCACGGGGACAGTTCCTAGGACAGGGGCTCTTCCAGCGACGGCTGCAGTTAGGCCCCGTCGGACTCCTGAGCCCTTTGACACAAGAAATAGTCAAGATTTATTTAGCTCTGAGGCTAGAAAGTCCTGCAAGAGAACAATATGCTAAAGGAGCCCCAGGATCAACTTTATGTCGTTATATCATACATGTCACCCGGCTGGGGACCCTCCGCAACGTAACATTCCGAGACAGCCACGTTCTCGGCACCGAGAAACGCCAGGATGTCCCCTCCGAAGCAGTCCTCGCAGAGCCAGGCTGTGTGGCTGCCCACATAGCTGCTCACGAGCACTGTCGCCTGCACTGACTCGAAAAGCTTCTTTGTGCCAATCTCTGTCACCCAAACCCTCTGCAGACAACAGGGACCAGAGCCCTGTTGACATCCACGCTCACGGCGCACAAGAGCTGTGCGGCTGACACCTGGGCTTTCCATCCGAGTCATCACGGGGCTAAGACAGGTGGGTTTAGACTCTCTCCAGAGTCACAGCTGCTGACTGGGCGGACGTGGTGACAGTGATAATCCATCGTGGGTTTTTATAGCACCTGAGCGTTCACGGAACTTCACATCCATTATTTAATCGGATCCACGTTAGAACAGCCCCGCAAGGCAGCAAAGTTTCACCCCCTTCATTTTGCAAAGGAAACACCTGCAGCTGTCACGGCGCGTGCTCAGGGCCACACAGCACGTCAGGGGCAAAGCAGGGGGATTTGGACACACGTCTTTCTGACTCCCAGTCGCAGGGCAGAGTCCCCTTCCTTCAACCATCGACCGTCCTCCCCGAGCATCCATAACGTGTCCTTATATGTTACTAACTGGACGTTCATCCCGAGAACAGAGGGGACTGAATACCTGCCCGGTCCTTGCGCAGAGGCCGCGAGGCGGGGCAGAACTTACCGGAGTCCACGTGATCCGAGACCAGTCTCAGGATGTCCCCGGGCTGCCCATCAATGTTAAAGCAGACGGTGAGCTTGCTCAGGGGGAAGTCCACCACAAAATGGGGGTCTCCATCCACTGCGGGACGCGGGAAAGAAAGAGAGAGAAAGAAAGGCATTTCCTGGGTGCCCTTTGTGCATTAAATTCTACTTTCTATTTTCCCAGGAATGATTTACTCATTCCCGATGTCCCTGGAAGGAACGTGTCCTCAGTTTCCACGTGAGGACGATGGATGGGAGAAAAGCGACTCTCCAAAGCGACCCATTGATGTGGTAAATTTACGCAGCAATATTTACGTGGTAAAGTAAATGTTTGACTTCAGGTCTTCTAAATTCAAATGCAACGCTCCTCTCACCCTACCTCAGCTAGATACAGACAACCGAGCTTTGAAAGGCAAGAGGGACGGGAAGAGGAGAGACAGAACTCGCCACACGCCCTCAACTGTCACCGACCACGATCTTCAGTTTCCCACGTGGATTTCCCTGCCATCTGCTTCCCCTCCGACAGCACAGAGAGAGACCTGAACGAGGACCCTTCCCCTTCCTACAGCCACAGTTCTATGGCTCTTCTTCTCCCAGGAAGCCATAGGTTATCTCAGACACATTCATGGCGCCAGCTGTATGCAACCCTTGCTAAGAGCCACGCCCGATGCAGGGGAGTGACCCGCGAGGCACACAGTCAGACGCTGCTGGAAATCCCTCCTTCAGCTCATACTGACTTCACTGTTCTCAAATGTTTGTCCACAGACGGGACCACACATTGCGCTGGTCCCTGATCCTGTGCGTTCCCCTCAGCCTCAGCTCTGTTACAGATACACGGCCTTCCTCTGACGGTGCAGACAGGATACTTCCCCACAGGCACCCTCTCCTCCCGCCTCTGACGAGATGGGAGATGTGGTTTCTCTCGAACGCACACACCAAACACAGCCTGCTTCATGCACGCCTCTCTACTTCAGGTCTACGTGGGTGTGCAGGCGTGCGTGTCCCTGTGTGCCGGAGGTGCAGGCCCGGAGGGGGCTGGTCTTTCCAAGCTGCAAGCAGATTGACGTCCTCGCTCTCGCTGCCCCCAGCATTGCTGGGAAGGGCCCCTGCAACAATCTGGCCGCCCTCCCTGCGAGGGGCCGCAAGCGCCCTGTGAACCTCAGCACAGGAAGAAATACGAGGTGTTGGTCTTTTGCTGACGGAAAAAAAAATGACACCCAGAGGAGATAAAAGTTCTCATCCATATTTTTGGCATTCTTTAGGTCTGAATATAGTCACCTCTCAGTGTTGTGGGGGCGTGGTTCCAGGACCCCTGAGGATATCAGAATCCATGGATGCTCAAGTCCCTACTATAAAATGACATAGTATAATATGTGCGTATAACCTTCACGTCTCCTCCTGAATGCTTTAAATCATCTCCCGATTACTTATAATACTCAATACAATGTAAATGCCATGGAAATAGTCATTATATTGTATTGTTTAGGGAATAATGACAAGGAAAAAAGTCTGTACGTGTTCAGTAGAGATGCAGTATTTTTTCTTGAGTATTTTCCATCTGAGATTGGTTGAATCCACGGATATGAAACCCACGGGTACAGAGGGCGGTTGTATGACTTCTCTGACTGCTTTCTGAGAGTTTCTATGTGTGCCTACCACACCATTTCCACTCAGATGGTCCCGGTCCCTTTACAAGGAAAGACACTGCTCGCTTCAAAAAAGAGGGGAGGTCCCAAAGTCATTAGCCCAGACAGCATCCTAGAGGAAGGTTTTCTTGCATTCCACAAAGCCTGTGTGTGTTCAGAGGAATTACGCTCTGTCCACCAGAGACTGTGTGGCTTCTACCCCCACAGCTAAGCTCTAGGATGTCCCCGGGTTTATGAACCTGTGCATACCACCTCAGAAGAGAGGCAATCACAAAGGCTTACAAAGGACGATACGCACATTGTAGGAACAAAACCCAGCTCTTATGTTGTTCTTCCTCTGGATTTTTATCTTAATCCCAGCAGGTTGGCCAAAGGAAATTTTATAACTTTTTTTTTCCTATCTGTTCTTCCCTTCTAAAGCTGAGGATTAAAAAGCGAAAACAAAAGCCCTACCTGTCACACCAGACACTTTCCTTTTTGTAGCACCATTTTTTTATCTATAACACCAGAGGCTGGAAGCATGTATACTTCAGATCGCCGAAACAAATGTCTTTTAAACTCAGTAACGATCAAAACGTGCCTCTGCTGGCTGTCTGTCCTCTCCCGGGGCTCCTGCCAGGCCTCCTCCGACTGTGTTATCTCCACGGTGTTTATGTGACGGCTCAGTGACGGTCCTGCCTCTTGGCATCTGCCGCTTGCCGCTGGCTCGATGCCGGGTTCTACCAGCTGGTATTTTAACTGGCTTCAGGGGTGTCGGGCTGCCCACTCTCTGAGCATCCCTGATACTCTCGACCCACACACAACCGCACCCTTCTCTTTACCTGATGTTTTGGAGATTTTAATTCTTGGCTTGGATGGTTTCTCCAGCGCAGGTCCTAAAACGAAGGAATAGGACGCCACTGTTATTCTTTAAAAAGGATGATGGGAGAGTCGCACGAGAGCGGCTGCAGATGAGTGAATACAGCTCTCGGATACGTCTGCAGCAACTTAAAGAATCAAAACATCTTCAAAACCTCGTCTGTCTTAAAAGAGGGAGCTTGGCCTCAAAACGCACAAGGCCGGGGGGAGGGGATGAATGTGCAGGATTAATTATTCTTTTATAAATTAGATAATACTCTTCTTTTCTTTGATTTCTGTGTATATAATAGTGAGAAATACTTTATCACACTTAAGATGCAGTTATGGGGGAGGGAGAAATGGGGAGTTTTGTTTAATGGGTGTAGAGTTTCAGATTTGCAAGATGAAAAATCTCTAGAGATCTATCTCGAAACAATGAGAATATACTTAACACTACTTAACAGCATTGATCTGTGCACTCAAAAATGGTTAAGATGGTAAATTTTAAGTTATGTGGTTTTTATCACAATAGAAACAAAGGACAATAAAAAAAAGGAAAATAAAAAAAGTTATAACCCAGCGTCTGTAGCTATGTGCCAAGCATAATTCACAAAGCATCTGGCTTTGAAACACTTAGCATTTCAAAGTATTTTGTACTTTGAATGAGTATTCAATTAAAGAATAACCTAAAAATAATTTGTTCCTGTAAATACAATCACTATCTTACATCACATTGCACAGTCAAATCTGTGTTCCTCTTCACTGGGTCTTGCCCCTCACAGAAATTAAAGCTCAAAGTACCTAACTGGTTTTCAGCAGCCCCTTCCCAAGGCCAGTGCCTGGCCAGCCTGCAGCGGGGCCAGGAAGGAGGAGGGAGTGCTTTGATGAGATCATTGCTTTAGAGAGTGGCAGCTGCCACAGACACTGAAAAACCAAAAACAAAACGTAAAACACCATCAGAGTTTTACGAAAAGCAAGACTGTCTCCAGTGCTCACGGGCACTTTGGGAAAATCTTATTTCCAAAAAATTGCTTTGAGCCATCAGTTGGCTACATCCTTGTCTGTGTTCCTGACCCTCTGAGTCTCGCATTGTTCGAGTCTCATCTCTCCTGAAGCTATTGAGACGCGAGCTGATGACACAGAATAAAGATCTTATTCAAAAAGGCATTTTTCCTGGATGTGGCGTGGCTCCCGCAAGCAGGAAATAACAGCATCTTGCAGCTTGTTCACAGTCAGGACGAAAACTGCTCTAGCTGTGCCTAGACGAGCCCCACTCTTTCTGAAGTAGCCACAGATCACTGGTAACCTCCCCACGCGGGTCTGAACTTCTAAGTTTCTAGTCCTCCATGCCTCGGGGGGAGGGTGGATCCAACATTTGTAGAAAACTCATTAGGGGCCGAAGACTTCCCATATTTAATCCTTGCAAGAATCCTTCAGGGAAGTTATTATTATTAAGACCTCCACTTTACAGGTGAGGCAAGATCAGAGAGGTTCAGAAACCTGCCTCCGGTTTCACAGCGGGTCAAGGTGGGTAGATCCTAACTTCACGCTCCGTTGGCCACACCGGGTGCTCCTCAGAGTTTAGGGTGTGAGGGTCAATGAGTCCACATTGGTGGGGTGCCCAGGAGGGCCTGGTTAACCTCGGATCCCTGTCCTAGGGGAAGGGAAACTTCACAGGAACCTAATAAAAAATGTTACACATAAAAAACACAAAGTTTCCACAAAGGGATATTGCCAAGGATACAATCCCCTGCTTTGGTTTACCTGCTCTTCTTTTCTCCTGTTCTTGTCCCTACTGCTCTCCCCGCCCCTGTGTCCCCATCAAAATGTCCCCGAGCCTGACCGTGCCTGCGACTTCCTGTTCAGACTCTTGAGTGAGAGGTACGGAAACAGCGAATTCTCCCAAGGGTTCATTTCCTGGTGCTTCCTGTATGTTCTCGCGAAAATAACATCAAGCACACGCACAAAATAACAGAACTCTGGGGTACTTCGAAATACAGAAAGGCACTTACAAATGAACACTTGTTTGTTCATCTCGGTAACGCCATTCCTGCCCGGCGCCCGGGAGGCACTCGGTTTATTGATGATTTATCGATGGACTGACCTCATGGGCACCATTTCTGAGCCAAATGCCACATTTTCTCATTTCTCTAGAGAGCCACAGTTTATAACGGTACAAATACAACAATCTAAGATACTCTCCAAAGACCGTGAGCTGCCTGTAGGGTTATTGTCTATAAAAATGATAATATGGCCAGGCGTAGTGGCTCACGCCTGTAATCCCAGCACTTTGGGAGGCTGCGGCAGGAGGATCGCTTGAGGCCAGAAGTTCAAGACCAGCCTGGGCAACATAGCAAGACACTGTTTCAAAAAAAATTTTTTAAAAAAATTAGCTGGGCATGGTGGCACATGCCTGTAGTCCCAGCTACTCGGGAGGCTGAGGCAGGAGGATCCTTTGAGCCCAGGAGTTCAAGGTTACAGTGAGCTCTGACGATACCACTGCACTCTAGCCTGGGCAATAGAGAGAGACTCTGTCTCAAAAAAACCCGATTATAATATGATAAAATAAAGCAGACCCCCGCTGAGGTCACCGCGGCCCTTGGAGGGTTAGAATGGGCACCATGGGCCCAGCGTCCCACACGCGTGGCCGTCACTGGAGCTGCTGCCTTACCTGGCGGCGTGCCGGCCCCTCGCAAGCTCTGCAACACCGGTTCGGGTCCCACGGCAGCTGCCACGCCGTGGGCCTCCGCCAGGCCGCCCGAGGCAGGGCCCGGCTTCCTCAGCTTCATGGCGGTGAAGGGCATGAGGAAGCGCCGGCTCACGGCCAGGGCCTGGGCTCTCTGCCGCAGCCGCTCCTTCTCCCGCACGTCGTTACTCTGCAGCCACGAGCTCAGCAGCTCCTTCACCGTCAGGTAGCTCCAGAGGCGCTCCAGGGGGTTGGGGTCCTCCTCGCTGTCACCTCTGGGCCCAGCGCTCCCAAGGGGGTCACCCCCCACCTTCTGGGGCCCCACGGGCACGTCCGTCTTCAGTATGACGAATTTCTTGCTGTTGCTGGCGGTGACCTCCACGTGCAACTGACCCAGCTGCCTGTCCACCAGCTGCCCGGCGACGACGATCTCCGAGCCGTTGAAGTAGTTGGGGAACAGGGTTTTGGTGGCGTGCTCCACCGCGCTGGCGGGGTACTCCACGCGGATGTCGGAAAGGAGAGGAGTCCTGATCTCGTCGTAGAACCTGCAGAAGAGCAGAGAGAGGATCAGGGCACTCCCGCCCGGGCAGCAGAGCGAGACTGTGCCCCCCCCCCCAGAAAAGATCTTTCAGCTTCACTACCTCTCTCACCTACTTCACAGGGCAGACTAAATGTGAACTTACTAGAAAATGACGTGAAACGTCAAGAAGACAATTAGAACCACAGGAGCTCATTGGACGCTTAACGTGATGGTATCGTGCCAGCACTTTATGTAGGTTTTTTCATTAAATTCTGTCAACTGACCATAATCCTCATTTTATAGATGAGAAAACTAAGCCACAGTCTTAAAATCTCGCCTAAAGTCACAAAGCAGGACCAGAATTTGAACCCTGCTCCACCCGGTTTCAAAACACATTCTGACACATGAGTCGTAATCATTTCCGGCAGACCGAGGTTCAGGGCGGCCAAACGTCCTCCCGTCTGGGTGTCCCACTGAACCCGACCCTCGGCCCCTCGCGGTCCCGAGACACAGACAACAGACCCGATGAGCTGCGAGCCCGCGTCCTCCTCCTCGCGCACCCGCCGCGTGAGGCCGCAGTTCTCCAGCGACAGTTTCTCCAGCAGTCTGAAGTCCACGTCGTTGCCGATGCCGATGGTGAAGATGCAGATTCGACCCCGGGCCGCCTCCCGGGTGTTGTTGAGAATCGTGAGGGTGTGGGTCTCGCCCACAGTGGGCTTCCCGTCCGTCAGGAAGATGATGAGGGACACGCTCCGGTCCTCAGTGCCGTCCTGGGCCACGTAGTTGTTGAGCAGCGCGATGGCCCTCTGCAGGGCCCCGTTGATGTCTGTGCCTGCAGGACACCAGCACAGGACAGCTCACGCCTGTGCACGCGCCTGCCGACCCCGAGCGCACCCTCCCAGCCGCAGTGACCGCTCGACCGTTCGAGCATTAGTGGGAGCGAGATGCGGGGGGAAGAAACCGCCTGCACATACGGGGTGGGCCCAGGTCATGCCGTCTGTCTAGAAACTTGGCAGGTGTTTGCTAAATAAATACAAAGGACTCAGGATTACCCCACTGTCGATAAACCTCCTCTGGAAGGTACGTGGTGACATGTTAGTTTAGAAATCTTCACTACCTTAGCATCGATGGTTTCTATCCCCTTTCCTGAGAGGTTTGGTGGCAGCAGGAATTGGAGGGGAGAGAGTCACAGAGGGGAGAAAGGGGCACGGAAAGAGGAGGAGGAGAGTAGCTGGAGACACGCAGGGGCCTGTAGCTGTTACCTGGGCCTGGATGGCTCCGAGGAAGGAACCAATCAGTGGGGTCACTGTCCCTCCTTCCCTTGCTTCCTGCCCTTTGGGGATTACCTCTGCTCGTCAGAACCCTGAGACACAAAGGGGGCACTAAATGTATCACCTCCTGGCCCACCCTTGTTCCTTTGGAGGCCCTTGTCATCAGCACCTCTGGTAAAGCTGTGGCCGGGGTCCACGGCAGGGGCCGAACAAGTGTTTGCTTGGTGGACGGAGAGATGAGCGGTCCGTTTGGTTGAGGCTGAAACCGCCAGCTACAATGAGGTTTCCGGAGCAGCCGCGAGCTGCATCCGACTAAGCTGCGGTCCACCATCGCCACGCACAGCAGAGTTCTTACCGTCGCGTGAACACTTATTTCCTTTAGTTTTTTTTAATGCCTTGAGATAAAAATTTACATGCCAAAAAATCACCCATTCTAAATGTCCAAAGTTATAATTTTTAGTAAGTCCACAGAGTTCTGTAACCACCACCACCCATCACCCTGACTGGAATGACTTTTATCTACCTGCAAAATCGACCATATTTGATTGAACCAGGTCGCCTCCCTCATGGCTTGACATTCTGCAGAATTTCTGACTAAAACAGCAGATAAGCCTAACGCGTGCGACCAAAATGATCCTAATTCTTGCTAAAACGCACGTAGAATCGAAACAAGGGAAAGTTCCAGCTGAAACAGTCCTCGACCTGTCACTGGGACCATTCATTGGTCTTTCTGAATGCCCGGTCTCATTGCGCGTTGCCTCTGCATGTGCGGCGCGGACTCGCTGGTGTTTGCTTTTTCTTTAATCTGCTCTTAGCGATGGTGCCAGATCTCTCACTCTACTTCAAAGCCACGTGAGCCGAGGCAAAGGGACGGATTAGCTTTCCTGATAGCGCACGGACGCCAGAGGCCCCGCAGGGTGTAGAATGAAGCCTGCACTCAGCTGGGGCATCTCCCAGCCACTCACAGCAGTGAGGAGCTGTCATCAAACAACTCAAGTGCACCAGCAAGAGGGATTACTCATGGGCAAAGTCACGGCCACATCTGACGCTTAAAGAGGACCTCCCATGTGCCAGGGCCGTTCTAAGTGCTTTGAACATTTGAACTCATTTCATTCTCGTAACAACTCCATTGTTATCCCATTTGACAGATGAGGAAACAGAGGCCTCGAGAGGTTAAATGGCAAGCAAGAGGTGGAGCTGGATTCAAATCCAGGCTTCCAATTCTGCTGCTACACTTTTTTAGAGAGGGGCAGGTGAATTTGCTGTTCACCTGCAGAGGTTGGGGCAATAAAGGAAACCAAAAGGGTTATAAGGTTCGGATTCCGAAGGAACATAACACATATTGTCTATGGCCACACCACCCTGAACATGTCCGATCTCGTCTGGTCTGGAAGCTAAGCAGGGTCGGGCCTGGTTAATACTTGGATGGGAGAACATAACACATATCGGCTGTTTTCTAAAGCTGTTGACCACCCCCGACAACACACACTCACAGCGTTCTCATAGTAAGCAGTTCATAAATTCAATCTAGGAATATTCACTGAGCATGCTCTGTATGTCGAAAGCTGTGCCAGGGGGTGCCCAAGAAACACTGGATCGTCTATCTGACTTCAATTCTTCACCCCAACACAAGTCACAAAAACAGCTTCGTTTTGCAACAACAAAGCGTTTTGTAACAGGATCCGTGAGATAACCAGGAGGGCCTCCAACTACCGCTCAGGTATCTTCCCCCATAATTGGACCAACTTTGGGAGCCGGGAACGGAGAATTTGCAAAGTTGGTGTCCAGAGAAACCTGAGCTTCTGAGAAAGCTCTCGCCTGCTACCTCCTTCCCCATCATCAGCTTCGGCTTCCACATCCTCGACTCCTGGCAAAAAAAATCAATTTCTAATCACGTCGAAGCTAACGTGAAAAGAAGGAATCGTTTGTACCTCCAGTGGGGGACAGGTGGTGAATGTAGACTTTGCCATCCCTGACATTGTCTGGGGTGACTGGTATCAAGCGGTCCTTCCACACTTTGATCCGGTTGGAGAATCCAATGATGCTAAAACGGTCCTGGGGTCGGAGGTCATGGAGAATCGTGAAGAGCGCGTCCTTGGTCTAGGCAAACACAAAACCAGAACCGGTCACAGCCAATTATGTTAGTGTACTTGTCCCCAGCCTGGAAACCGCCCACCCGGAACAATCTCAGGGTTCAAGTTCAGTGTCTACGCTGTAACAGGAACTTGGCTAAATGTCAAAGAACCTGTCACCTAGCTGGGGAAAAAACGGTATAAATATGTTAACGGTTGTATACAAGATACGAGTGTTTAATATGATACATGAAATGTCACATGCTGCCACCAGCAGCAATGTCCTGGGCCTCCATATCTTCACCATCGCTATTCTCTCAGCCTAGAATGTTCTTCCCTAGCGCCTCAGCCCCACCTTTCACCAGAAAAGGCCCTGGTCATTTTTTAAGACCGAGATAAGTGTGCTGAATTCTCTATTTGAGACTTACTCTAACTTCCCTAAAGAGAGCGGATCATCCCCTCCCTCGGGCTGGCACTGTCCTGTTGTGATAAAGGGCATGTCACACAGGAATGACTGTTCTACGTCTCTGTCCCTGACCAGACTGAGAGCTCGCTGCAGGACGAGAGCAGGGAACGCGTTTCGTGACATCATCTTCTCACTCTGCCAAGGGATGCCCCCTCCCCGCGCTGCAGAGAGCCCCTCTACCAAGCCTGGCCCCCACCCCCAGAAAATGTGTCAAAGCATCTTGTGTAAATAAACAGAATCCACCCCCAACACGGGCCAGCGCTCTCCAGGAGGCGTTTTAAAGTCTGTGGCTGTCCCCGCATGTCCCACAGGTGGCTCAGACTCACCACGTCGAGACCGGAACCTTCATCCTCTGACTCAAGCCTCTCTCCTCCCTCTGCTGTTCTCGACCCCGGAGGACACCCCTAGCTGGGGCTCCAGGGCAGAAGCCCGGCCGCCACGGCGAGCCTTCCCTCCTCCCCAACCCTCTCATCCTTCAGCGCCAGCCCTGGAATCCCAGCTCCTCTTCCCCTTACCCTCCGACCACATTCTGAGCGGACTTTTCCTTCTTTTGTGTTTTTTCGTAATACAATAATAATATCACTCCTGTTTTAAAAGATCAGAAGAAAAGCATAAAAAACCCACAACATCCCACCCACCTAGAGACAACCACCATTAAAAGGCAGGCGTATCACGTGCCGCTTCAGGAACCTTCCTGTGTGTGTGTGTGTGTGTGTGTGTGTGTGTGTGTGTGTGTTTGAGTTTAAAGAAGTGGGAGCCGATACTATGTAGACCACGCTGCAAAGTTTTCATTTGTATCAAGCGCAGTTTTCATATCTGCTGCCACATTCTAACAGCGGCACGAGGCACCACCGTGCTTTAGTGTTCTGAGTATTTGAGCAGCACCCTGTGAAGCTCATTATTCAGCCATCCTCTGTCCTGGGCTCTTGCCTTAGGATAAATTCCCCAAAATGGAACTGGAGAAACAAAGGGCTTGCGCTTGGGGAGGACTTGGCATGTCCCCACGTTGCTGCCGGAGTTGGATTTTCAACCTTCCGCTCTTAAAAACCTTCGCCGACTCCTCACTGCCCTCAGCGTAAAGTTCAAATGCTTTTTGGATACAAGATCCTCCGTAAAAATAACTGATCCCAGTGGAAATTTCTGGCTTTATTTCCTGCTGTTCCCACCTCCGCCGCAGACTCTAAAGTCTAATTCCCCGAGACCCAACCTCCCTAAACACACCCTGCCTTTGCAGGACTTCCTGCCGCTGCACGAGCCACCGCCCCAACCCCTCTTCCCCACCCCCCACTGAACCGCGGTCCCTTCAGGGTCCCTGACATGTCCCTTCTGGGTGAGGCCATTCCCACCTCAGCCCTGAAGGCAGGCGGTGGCTCGGTCCCGATGCTCCACCCCCCGATGGCACATCCACGATTGCTGTCGTTACCTCTTCATGCTCCTTCCCAGCTTGGAGACTTCGCATCTGCTGTTCCCCTTCCTGGGATGCCCTTCCTCGCCATCCACGCTGCTGCTGTCCCTTCTCCTCCTGTGGTTCTAGGTTTACACGTTCTGTCCCAAGAGAGCCCTGCCTGTCCCCCCTGCCCACCCCATCCTTCCCTTCACTGCACGGACAGAGGGAATGTCACTCTCCTCTGTGCAGGGACTGACCTGTCCTCCACTCCACGCTCCTCAAGGCAGGAACATTTTCTATTTTATTATTCTACATTTAATGCCCTATATTCTATATTATTATTCTGTGTTCCATAGTTAATATCCAGCGGTGCCTGGCACGTAAGAGATGCTTGATAAATATTTCCTGAGTACATGAGTGGTGAGTAAACCTTCTCTGCCACGCTAGCGAGGGAGCTCCTTGGAACAGCTGTTCCCCTGGCCTCCCTCACCCGCCCAACGTGATGTTTTGTACAGTGTAGGCTTTTAGTAAATGTCTGTTGCATTGGAAAATAAATGAGAGAGACACAGAGAGAGAGGGGGGAAGAGAGGGAAACGGGAGAGACAGAGTTGGGGGAGAGAGAGACAGATGGACACAGAGACACAAACAGAGACAGAGATGGGGGTGTGGTTCTGTTGTTGCAAAGGATGTGAGGGAGACACAGCCCATCCCGGGTGACCTGGACGTCCCGGGTGACCAGGTGCTACTAAGGCACATGAGGCGCAGGAAGCTCTGAGCTCCTGATGGACAAGCCCCGGCAGTGACCAGTAACTCCGATAATCACGCCAGCAGCCAGGCCGCAGGGTGGGGCGTGGGGAAGGGGACCTGTGTTGGAGAGCCAGGCCTGTTAGCTGCCAGCATCCTCAGGGATCCTTAAATAGTGTGCTGAGGACCTCCACGGGGACGGCTGGCGCCCGTGCTGGTATTTTTCCCCGTGGTGACGGGTATTCTGCTTCATGAAGAGTTGTTCAGTCGCCCCCTCCCCCAGCTCAGCAGCCAGAGGCTCCCTATGACCTTGTAAGGCCGCAGCTGCAACTTGTCCTCGCGTGCACCAGGGAAGGCGGGCAGGCACCTCTGGCCACTCCGTCCCCACTCGCTGGGAGAGCCCTGGATGGTCTCCCGCCCTGGTCCCAGAGGGGCCACCAGAAGCCGCTGCTGCTGCTGCTTTCTACAGCTACCAGCTGCCATTAACCCTTGACTGGCCCTCCCCTGCCCGTCCCTGGGCTGCGCACCGAGAGCTCTGCACCCGCAGGAGGCTGGAGGGGAAGGTGAGCATCCACACAGGAGTGCGCCGGCCAGCGGCTGCAGCCCGGCCTCCTGCACACCGTGCTCAGATGCTGAAGATGAACAGAAACTCAGGCTGAGTCCGGAGCACAGGGTGAGCACGTTCCAGGCAGATCAGAGGCAGAGGACGTGGAACCAAGCCTAGCCGGAGGCCTGAACTGCCCTGAAGGCAAGAGGCACCCGCCCCCCAAGGGGCTGGACTAGCTCCCCACCAGGGTCCCTCCCAAGTCTGAGATCCTGAGACGTGACTAGAAAAAGCTGCAGACTCCCCCAGTGCAGGCGACGGACCAGGCTGGCATCCGCCCGCCAACGCCCTTCCCTCCTGGACACCCCGGATTGCCCTGTTCCCTGGACTTCTCCTCCCCACCCCGCCCTCCACGCCTCCTCCAGCGGCCCTCCACGCTGCAAAGACGCCACCTGCTCGAGACGAGTCCCCCAAAACATGCAACATGGAGTTATCATGCCCCCCAAATCGATCTGCTAATAGGTGACCACAGGAGCCTATGGAAACGTCTCTCTTGGAGATCTTTATGATAAAATGAACATGTGAAATCTGCGAGCACACGTACTACACAGTTTCCATCCACACGAGACAGCAGAAGAGACCTTTAAAAAATTCCAGATTGTGTTTGGACTGAAGGGAGATTTTTCTTAAAAGGGACACAGAAACCATCCATGGAAAAGATATATTTCTGACTATTCGGGTAGCGAAGAAGATCTGGGCCTGGCTGCAGGCGTTAGACAAGATTCCTTCCAATCCTAGTTATTTAGAATCACAAAGAATAGGGATTGTTCTTCGCTTAAAACTATTTTACGGTGATGAATTCCTCTTCTTATATGTACTTTCCTTAGGTTGACAGAAGAAAAAAGCATTTCTTTTAAAAATACAGTTTTAGATGTTCATTCCAGCTCTGCCTTGAGTTTACTACTGAGTAAGTCATTTAATCTCTATTTAAATTCTTCCAGGCACAGGCGGGACATAAATAAATAAAAGTAGACTCAGATTCTCTGTATTCATCCGATGTGGCTGGCGATGGTCCCTCTTGTTCCAGCGGATCTTCAGGGAGGAAAACGAGACGGTCTCTTCTAACGGCGTGTGTAGAAGGTCGAGCTGGGCCCCCGGACACACAGCCTCCTTTCGTGTCACACGTCCAAGGAAGGGAGTGTCCGGGGGCAGCTCTGTCCTGTGCACTGCGGGCCCTGCATGAGGTTGTACCAGGAACAAGGGTGGGTCCCTCGGGTGGGTCCCTCCCTCCCTTCCCTTCCTCTCTCTCCCTCTTCCCTAGAAAACTGAGCCCAGACAACCTTGGGTTCCCGGCCCAGCCCTCGAAGGAGCCGGTGTCCCTGCTGCCATGGCGTCAGTGACCAGTGGACACTTCCCCAAGTGGACGAGCGTTATCTAAAAGACCTCAGGGGAGAAGCCAGTGGAGCCCATGCAGGAGCCAGCTGCAAACTGACGCTGACACAAAAGGCTTTTGTATCACAAACCCTCCGCTGTCGGGCATAAGACGAGGGGAGCCAGTGACATCATAGGTGAATCCAAGTTCAGGGGAATTCGGTATTGGCCATTCCATGCTTTGAGCACAACGGTCGGGCTGTTCTCCTGAGTGGTCCATGCCCTGCCTCCTCTAAAATGCTTTCCAAGGAGCTGACATTTTCTCCATGCTGAGTTGGTCCAACGGTCCTTTCGAATGAGCCCAAGAGGAAGATCTAAGATCAACAGCTTACCAAGAAATCAAAGACCTTCTAAAGGCTGAAGTGGGGTACGGAAGAGAATGGTGAGCAGGAAATACATCCCCCGAGAACAGCCCTGAGGCAATACTGGAAAACGGAAGGTGCCCAAGACGATGAACGCGGCTGCAGGTCAGCCTCACCTTTCAGAAGGTGGGCAGACAGCGGACACGGGGGGGGGGGGCGGTGTGTCCGCGCTGTCCTCCTGTGTCCCTGTGAGTCCTCCCTGATCCAGCAGGCAGGAGGGTCTCAGAGCCCAGGACCCCTGCCCCTCGCTGGGGGGTGGCAGTATGGCCCTGAAGTCATGCCACCCGAAGGGACAGACAGACATAAAAAATCAGTCTGGACTCCATCAAAGTTGGCAACCACGGATTCTCACTGCAACCCTCACCTATGTGTCTCGGCCTGAAATGAGGACAGTGGACATGTCCACCATCCTGGCCTCAGATCTGTCACCTCTTCCTGCACCCCACAGACACCCGCACATGGCGCCGTCCTGAGTCACCTTGGAATCACAGTCACAGCTGAAACCAGAGTAGCCACGACTTGCCAGTGGATGGGTACCAGCTTCGCCTGGTGGGAGCATTTCAAGACCATGGTGTTGCAAATTCATAAAAACTTATCCTGCAAAAAGGGCAGCGTAAACTTCCATGACAGCCTGCAGGTCTTTCCATGATTTGAAGGAACGTTTTCTGAAATCTTACCATGCCTGACCCATCGAGCAACCAAATTTTTTTTTTTTAAATCCCAACTTTAGGAGGAAAGCGATTAAATTAGTGAGAAAGACCATTTCTCTATATTTGTGTCTATATCATTGTTACCCTTAAAAAAAATCTAGCAACAGATTGGCTTCAGAGAAGAAATCAACCAAAACATTAAAAAATAATGCTGTTCCACTGACTCTTGAACGACAGGTTTGAACTGCGTGGGTCCAATTATACACAAGCTCAACCCTTTCCCATCCTCCTCCTCCTCAGCCTATTCAACATAAAGATGACAAAGATGAAGTCTTTTATGAAGATCCACTTCCATGTAATCGAATAGTAAATATATTCTCTTTTCCTTATGATTTTCTTAATAACATTTTCTTTTCTCTACCTTACTTTATCATAAGAATACAGCATACAATAACATATAACATATAATATATTAACATATAACATATAAAATATGTGCCAATCAACTGTTCATGTTATCAGTAAGGCTTCAAGTCAACAGGGGGCTATTAGTAGTGAAGTTTTGGGGGAAGTCAAGAGTTATACGTGGGTTATTGACTTTGTAGGGGGTCAGCCCCTCTAATTTCCACGTTGTTCAAAGGTCAACCATATAAGTAACACTTTAAGGAGTTGTAAAAACTCATAAAAGACATAAACACTAGCACAATCCCTAGTTCCTTCTTGTTGCTACCATGCTATAAATTTCTCCTGGAATGAATGACACTGTATAATTTATATTAAAGATAAAAATTCTAAACTATAATAGATGAAAGAGACTATAACCAAAATGGTATCTGTCAAACTTGGGGAATCTTGTTGAAAGAAACTAAAACTATTTTTCCACCAGCTAAAATAAAATGTTCTTTCTGGAGAAACAGCAGAACCTAATATAAGCTTTCTTTGTATAAACGGGAAATTTGGAATAGAAGTCATCACCTCTTCCAATACGTTAAAGCAGTTCAGTAGAGGCTATAGAGTAACTTGAAAGTCCACATAGAAGTAAATGTAGAAAACACTCTTTTCTTTGGACTCAACATTCTAATGTTCACACTACTATGAAAAGCATATTTCTTAAACAAAATCACAGGGTTCCTGGTATTTAAAAATATATTATTTTATTTTATTTTTTATTTTTTAATTTATTTTAACCCTGTTCCTTCTACAAAAAATATATTATTTTAAATGATAACAATTTCACGTACTATTTGAATTCTAATTTCAAATGCTCTTCCAGTGTAGTACTGTGCAGAAAATAATGCCACTCTGATTCATAATACCCCCTTACATGTGCGTTTACCTAGTATGTCTAAAAATACAAAATAATTATTTCTTTATAGCAAGATAAAAACACCGTTATAGTTCAGATCTAAATACCAATATCACTTCAGGGCTGGCTCTAAAATCCATTGTTATAGACTTAAATTCTGCCTAAATTCAGACTTAAAAAAAAAAAAAGAACCGATTAGGTTTGGATATTAAAATATTTTTGCGATATAAACATAACTAAATCGCGTTAGTCTTTGTGTTTGGATAACGCTGTTCTAACTTGAGAAGCCAACTATGTCTCGTCTCAACCCTCCTGCGTTCCTGGTGTTTTGACTTTGCCTTGACAAGTGTGTCAAACATTTACCTAATAACGTCACTGCACATTTGTCTAAAGAGCTCTTTGCCAATACGATTTCTTTGATTCTTTACGATGTATCAGGCACATCTATTTTTCATACTCGATGTGTAAATGACTCCAGGCTCAAAACGGATTTTTTTTTTTTCCCGTTTCTCTCCACGTGGAAGCTTAGTACTTGTGAGGAGTGATGTCCATGGTCAGCTCTGTACTCCTCGCTCGGCCAAGAATATAGCCTTTACCACACGGCCTGGGGAGCCTTCCCGAGATCACGGCCACTTGCACCTGCAGGGTCCAGGTGCTCATCCCAGGTGCAAAAGGATGCTACCCAGGTGAAGTTCACCTGCGTCTACAGATCGCCGAGTAGCTGGTGACCTCCACCCACTGTTCTGACACGCTTCTGGCTAAAATGATTGAGTTCCAGTCTCCAATGCCTTGGTGTAAATTCTGAAGTTCATATCTCCCGGCTGTGTGTTTGGATTCTGGAGTCCTGCCTGCTTCATTCTACAGAGTTTTGGTGTCAGACTCTCTGCCTGCCTTTGACCGACTCTGCCTGTTCCCTTGGCCTTGCTGCCTTCCCTTTCGAGTTATAGCTGCGCCCAGGAGAGGTGACTGGGAAATCACTAATTATCTGACTTACATTTGGTTCATCAGGACACCCTTCGACATAGCCTGGGGGTATGCAATAGACAGAATATTTGTGTCTCCCCAAATTCAAAGGCCGAATCCTAACACCCAAGGTGATGGTATTAGGAGGCGGGGCCTCCGGGAGGTGATTAGGTCATGCAAACAGAGCCCAGAGAGCTAGCTAGAAAGTTCCTTCCGCCATGCGAGGACACAGCAAGAAGGTGCCATCTAGGAACCAGGAAGTGGGTCCTCACCAGACACAGAATTCCCTGGCATCCTGATCTTGGACTTCTGAGCCTCCAGAACCGTGAGGAATAAATGTCTGCTGTTTATAAACTACTTGGATAAACTTCCTTCCACATTGTCTTCCCACGTCGGTGGGTGGAGGTTTCTTCTGCCCATGACTTCACTGAGGGTGCAGTCCTTCAGAGGAACCAGTCTGATGCAAGGGTCTCAGGCTCAGCTCCCACCTCGGAGGGCCCACAGTCTCGTCCGCTGTCCCCACCGGGGCACTAATGCGTCAGGGGATGCAGAGATGGGCCACCCCCCGGGACAGCATCGCTCCCTCGGGTCCTCTGCCTTTTGCTTTCCATTCTCCTTTCATTCTTAGACTCTGCGGTGGTCTGCACTCACCCACCAGCTCAGCTATGCACGCAGCAGACTTGTTCCAATCTCCCTGCTTTGCTCCGTGTTTGTGTCAGGAAGATTTTCAAGTCATCTAGTCCAAAATAGTACCCGAATCTTCAGACTATAACATATTCATTCTTGTTTCATGACTTTCTTCCTGTTTTTCCCCAACCAACAATCCACCCATTCCTTTCCTGGCAAGAAAAGCACATCCCGTCTTCAAGGACTAGCTCCTAGTCCACGTCCATCACGAATCTTTGCTGACGACCTCAAGCTCTTCCCCTCCTCTGTGATTCTTTCCACTACCTACGTGACATGTCATATTTGAATGACGTGTGACTGTTCCATGTTTCTTCTCCCCAGCAAGATTCTCAAGTCCTTAAAGCGCCTTACAGTTGATGCTATTCTTGTACATACATTTCCTCGTGCCTCCGTGTTTTTGCGCACGCCACCCATCTCTCTCTGCTCCGATTCTCTCCCCCTCTTCTCGTGCCACCCTCTTAACTAACTTCTAAGAGACCTTCGAGGCTCACTCCAGACGCCCTCCTCTGAGAAGCACTCATCCGCCCTGCGCCCTCCACCCCTGGGAAGAACCACCACGGCCCGTCTGTGCAGCGGCGGGACCCCGCGCACGTCTCTCTCACAGGGAGCTCTTTGCGTGTAACTTTCATCTGAATTTCTCCTCTCCTCTGGGCTCCTCAACAGAACAGGTTTTGTCTCATTTATCTTTGTACCCCCCGGCAGCTCTCGTCCAGCAGATAACCAATATTTGTTTCATTCTTGAAGACTCTGAAGTCTAGAGTCAAAGCCAAGACGGGGACCCGAGGGAGAGTCAGGTGTCCCAAACAAAGGACGGTGGCGGCTGCGCTATCGGGAATCGTAGGGACCCCGGTGCAATTCAATCGGCCGGCGGAGGCTGTGCGATCCCCGGAGTGACAAAGCTTTCTGACACTCTGATAAGCACATCCATGTCTGTTATCTCACTTAATTTTCTTTGACTTGCAGTGTTTAGCTGGTTGTTGCTTGTAGCAAAGTTTCCTTTCAGCCCCTATCTAGCCCTTTACAGAGAAAGTCTGGAGACTTGAGTGTAAAATTAGGAAACCAGAAATGAGGGAAGCTGGGCTTTTCTGTTAACATCCTGGCGCCGTGTTCCCAGGCGCGCACAGAGGGCTGCGACCTGAGCAGGTGACGCAGCAGCACTCGAAGCTCCTCAGCGATAAGTTTTCCTTTGTCGACAGCCCCATCGCGGCTCCGTTCAGAGAGGCTCAACGTTTTAAAAATGTGACCTCATTTGGGTAAATCTTAACCACCTCGACAAAAAAGTTTTTAAAAACGAGGACCTCCAATTTATCTAAAATTATCTGCATTGTCATTGTTGAAGAGCAATTTTTTCTTGAAACTAAAAACCCGAGTTTTCACTGATGGGCGAGGGCAAAAATATTCTGCCCTCTGTCCATCGCTGATTACCTCATAGTCTGAGTCAGAGACAAAAACTGCAGTTTTCCCACTGACTTCTCCTCTCTGCCCCATGTCCCAGATCTCTTTTGCAACGTGCTCCTGAAACACGCATCTGCTAGTGGGAATGTTCTGACGAGGGCAGCCCGGTACATGAGAATAAATACTGTCAACTGAAATGACCTCTAGTCACACGCCAATAAGTCACCGCTCTAGACAAGGGGTCAGCAAACTATGGCCCAGGGGCCAAGTCCATACTGCTGTCTGTTTTCAGAAAAGCTTTACTGGAACAGAACCATGCCCACTGCTCTGCGTACGGCTGTGCCTGTGCTCTGGTACTACCACAGCAGAGCTGGGTGGAGCGGTTACCACAGAAACCATCTGGCCTGCAAAGCTAAGATATCTATTATCTGTCCCTTTGCAGAAAAGGTTTGCTGACCCCTTTCAGAAAATCAGAGAGGGAAGCTGGACTATTCTAGGGCCACGCTTTCCCATGCTTACAAGGACCTGCAACCCACACAGGCAACACAGGTGGACTCAAAGCTCTATATTGTTGATTTTTATTTGTGGGATAGCCACAGAGTGCTTGCCTTCTGAAACTCTCCCAGTTTTCTAGACCAGATCTCGTTTGGCATCTGGCATCCTCCTTCCTTCTGAGCTCCTTCATTTGTGCAGGAAGTTCTCTCTTCCTAACCAGATCACAAGTCTTCTGAGGCCCTTTTGGGCCCTGCGGCCTGTGCCGGACATTCCTCCAGGCTCCTCAGGGAACTTCAGGCTGCATTCTTTGATGCCCACACACTAATAACTTTCCAGAACCCTCCCTTTCAAAATGTGGCAGATCCACATAGTCTTGAAGAGGACAGCTAGAATGTCATACCACCGTACATCACTGCACTTGACAGTTACCCGCCTTTCCTCAGTCTACATCTCCACTGTCTCCACACTTGGACCCGTCCCATCCAAATTATAAAAGGGAGAGAAGTCTGCAGCCCTGTACATGTCCGAGGGATGCTGCATATTAATTCCATGGATCAGAGAGGTATAGCTTCATTAATTTCTCATAACACCAGTCTGTTGGCTGATGCCTCTCTGGGCAGGTGACATCTGTGTGCATTCACCTGAGATGGGCAGCACTGCCCAGCCCATTACTTGTTGACAAGAACAGGTATAGCCTCAATGCTTAACAGGTGGTCTACAGCTATGTCATGGTCCATATCTAATGCTATGGTGAAGCCTTTAGGTAGGCCGACCTGGGTTTGAAATCTAAGTTTTCTACTTATAACTTTGTGTATTTCAGCATAATTACATCATCTTCCCATTTATAAAATGAGGATAGCAATGTCTACTTTACTGGATGGCTGAAAGATTACATGAAAAAAATGCATGTAAAACCCTCAGAGTGCTTGGTATGCGCTGATCACTCAATGGTCTCTACTGTGCCCTAAAAGAATATAAGGTACATTGACTGTTGATGTGCTGGTAGTTTTGCAGCAAATGTCATTACCTACTGTGTGTGAGGTAATGTGCTAAGAGCTAGGAAGACACACTATAATGATCAAAAACAAGATGTTCCCCAAATCATGGAGCTTACCAACTATTCACCTGTAAGGTAACACATAAAATGCCCAAATAGCTCTTGGGAGCCCAGTTTTGGACAGTGAGGAAGAAACTCATGTTCTGGAGCATAAAGTAAACCTGCGAATGAAGCACGAGCAACATAGTTTTCCAACCCATTAATTCACGTTTTCCCTCATTTTAACATGGCAATTATGGATAAGAAAAATGCTTGTTCTTTACCCTCTAAAATTGTCAAGCAAATTAAACAGAAAAAGGGAGACAACCTTTCAAAAGCTCCAAGGGAACCTGGATTGGCATAGAAAGGAACAGAGTGTGGGAACAAGTTTGGAGAAAGTTACAGCATGAAAAGCATCTGGAAACTGATCCATTTGTCACTGCTTGGTTGCCAAAGAGGGTTCCTTAGCCAAGCCCCCTAATATGAAGGTGAAAGTGGTAGATACAATTACATAGATTAGGGAAAAGAAAGAGAAGAAAGTGTAGGCCTTGGCCAAGGAAAAAGGTATTTAACAGGCCGGGCCTGGTGGCTCACGCCTGTAATCCTAGCACTCTGGGAGGCTGAGGCAGGAGGATTGCTTGAGCACAGGAGTTCAAGACCAGTCTGAGCAAGAGCGAGGCCCTGTCTCTACTAAAAATGAAAGAAATTAGCCAAACAACTAAAAATAGAAAAGCAAATCATCTGGGTATGGTGGCGCGTGCCTGTAGTCCTAGCTACCTGGGAGGCTGAGGCAGGAGGATTGCTTCAGCCCAGGAGTCTGAGGTTGCTGTGAGCTAGGCTGACGCCGTGGCACTCTAGCCCGGGCAACACAGTGAGACTCTGTCTCAAAAAAAAAAAAAAAAAAAAAAAGGTATTTAATAGACAAGGTATCATCCTTAATGCCCCCAAGGACATGCATGCTTGCAAATGCTAATGCTCTAGCATGCAACTAGCAAGAAAGAAGGAAGTTGACCCCGATCACATTTGTCTCCCCTCTTTTTGCTCTTCTCAGCTGCCACCCTGAGAAGTTTTACAAGCTCCGGTCGGGAGGCAGAGATCCTGCCTGCCCCAGCTCCAGAGCCATCTCTCAGTGCATTCATCTGCAGACGCACGTGGAGGAGAAAACAGCCAAGCGACGTGCCAGCCGGGGGCAGCTTCCCATGCTGGGGAAGTCCTGGCTTCTGGGAGCATATTCCCACTGGGATTTAGATAAGAGCCAGAGAATTCCAGGTGCACACAGCTTCGAGGGCTCCCCAGTGCAGATATACCCCTTACTGAGTTTGCACTTTAAGGCTGAATGATCTTGACAAGTAATTATTAAAAACCAACTAAGTGCCCTACATTGAGATAAGTACAGTGAAGTCTTCCAGGCCCGTCACCGATGAGGGGCGCCAAGAACATCCGGAATGACAGTGAATCATTTGTAACAGAATCCAAATGTCCCGTGTTGCCAAGCCTGTTGACATAATATGAAAGCCCTGCGTATGGGGTAATTTTCCTTCTCACCAGTAGACATCATATCACAGACAAGACTCTATGAAGAGCCAGCTAAGCTTTTCGCTTAGTGCCGTAGCCTCGGAGAAGCCGAGAACTGCTAAAATAGTCAACGGTTTTCAAAACCGCTCAAGGCACCGAGGGGCGTTAGGAATTGCTCAGACATGTGTTTGGCTGCTCCAGGGCGGCTGTCCTGGAGGGAAGCCACGCTGTAGCTTAGCAGCCGGCGGAGTGCATGCCAGACTCTCCACAGCCAGCAAGGAATGGATTGTAATATCCAGGAATGAAGGAAGAAGAGAGAATAACAAATGGTCTAACATCTGTTCTTACACTGCTCTTGCATAATGCAAGGAAATCCCTGCCTTCTGCAATGAAGCCTTCTTCTCATGTGGGTCCTAAAACATAAAATTGCACTGACCTTGTCCCCTTGTGCTTGTCCCTTGGTTGTCTTACCACACCGATACATGCACAAAGGAACCACAGCTTTGTGTTCACGGACTTGGGAGTCGGACTGGCCCTGCTCCTCATTAGCCAAGTTATCGACCTTTGCAAAGCCTCGGTTTCTCCATCAGTAAAATGGGAATGACCAAATTGTTACAAAGACTAAATACTCTCATAGTAAATAATTCATGTAATACCCTTAAATATGTTGAAAATGTCCCATGCTACATTTTTAAGAAGTGCCCAAATTATTTTATGATTAAAGGGAAATTTGGGAGACCCTGATTTACTTCATTGGTTTTTCTCTGGACAAGTTGGGGCAGGATTTATCTTTCTAGGGGTTGTTTGGTAGGAAGATTCTTGATCTCTCTCCCATCAGAAGTGGAAGAGGACCCTGTGCTCCGGAAGGGACTAGGTTTGGGCTTAAATCAGAAGTGACTCTGGCACCTGAAGATGGGAGTCTTTGAGCATTTCTTTAATTACTAATATGCTTCACCCTTTTCATAATCCCACTGAATCTTCTTATTTCTTCCCTTTTGGATTGTTTTACATCCTTTGCTCATTTCCTTACACAGGATTAATTTTTATTGATCCGGAATAGCTCTTTATACATTAATGATAAACTCCTATCTTTTTTCTGCATACAATTTCCCTGTCTTTTGTTTACTTTTATTTATTTTTTTTATTTACGACAAAAGTTTTATAATTTTTATGTGGCTCAAGTTGTTGATTCTTTTCTTTTACAGTTATTACTTTCATTGCTTTTAGGCTTAGAAAGCTTCCCCCCGCTTCAAAACTAGTTAAATATGCACCTATGCTTTCTTACATTTTTGGGGGTGTGGTTCATTGATTACCTTTTAGTCCCTTAATCTATTTGGAATACTGATCCTGGTAACAGTTTTACATGTTACAAATTGGCACAGCCTTTCTGGACTATTTTGGTAATATGCACCAAAAACCACAAAGGATTTGGCATTCTTTGGCCTGGTGACTCCACTTCTAAGAATCAAATTTAAAAAAAACAACGAGCATGTGTCAAGGATTTCTACATAAAGAAAATCACTTAAGTGGTGTTTATAACAGCAAAAAGTGGAATTAACTTAAAAGTCTCCCATGACAGGTAGGGTGAATACATGTTCTGCAGCTACACTGTCTACTGTGGCTACTGAAATTCAAGTTTATTAAAATTAAACAAAACTAAAGATTCAGTTCCTCAGTTGGATTAGCCACATTTCAAGTGCTCAATAGGTTTCTGTGGCCAGTGGCTATCATATTGGACAACACAGAACATTCCCATTCTCCTAGAAGCTTCTATTGGATTGTGCTGCTCTATGACCACTAGAATCAGGTTTTTCAAGAATATTTAATAACATAAGACAGATTCATGATATGATGGTAAATAAAAACCTCTGAAAACACACTATTCGGTGGTAACAGGAATTCAGATTCATTGCAGTAACTTTAATCATCAATATCTTCATCAAGTTATTTTTGATCAGAGGAAACACAAAATGCCCTCATCAAGCTCATTATTTAAAAAGAAATAAAAAAAATCTGAAGATATGTAGATACATAGGAATTAAATGAGATATGTGGGGAAACCTGGCCCATGGCAACTACTCACTAATTATTAATTGGTTCAAAATCCAAATGGGATTATTTTCATACTGGATCCTATGTCCGATCTAATTAACACTGTATTCCATGGCCAACGGTGGTCTTAAAAGAAAAGAAGCCATGATTATTCCTCTGGCAATATCTATTGTCCAGCCACCAAAGTCTCAGAAACAATTAGGTCAGCAAATGGTACTGGCACAGGAACTTGCAGTGCCCAAAGCAAAGCACTTTACAGAGAATTTGGTAAATACAGAAAGGCCACTCAAACATCAATAAATAGCAGCCACTATGAAAAAACGCCTCCCTTTGGGGTGATTAAAACATTGGGAAACCTATAGGTAATTTAGACCCTAAGGGGCTCCGAAGTTTAAATTTATTAGACACAGACTTTAAAATGACTACGTTTATTATGCTTGAGAAAAAAAAATTTTAATTATTAAAAACTTAGTACAATAACTGAAAATCCTAAAGTCACGGAGTAGATTTGAAAAAGACCCAAAACGAGCATTTGGTTTAGCTTTCCAGTGGGAGCAACTAAAAAGCTGAACGAAATGTTTTCTTTTTTATCTTGAAAGTAGCAGAGAGCTAACAAAACAGTGAGGAGAAAAATATGAGAGAAGACGAAAATTTAAAGAGGTGAGCTCAGCATTTAGGATCTTTTATCTAAAGGATGCACAAGCGGATCGTTGTCCCAGGTAAAAGCAAGGGAGGAACAAAGTGGGCAGGTGGCGCTCACTCACCTGCCGGAGTTTGGTCCCCACCATGGAGGCGCTGCTGTCAAGCACAAACACCACGTTCTTGGGCAACGGAGGAAGGTCTTTAGGAGCAAAGTAGTGCACAAAATAGCCATTTAGCACCTGGTGGAGGGGAAAGAACATGAAAATGGTAGTTCCTAGAATAGGGAGGAAAAATACCTAAAACAGAGAGTCCACGGAACTTCTAAAAGTCAAAGACCGCAGGAAACAGAGTCTGGGGTTCGATTCTATACCCAGAGCAAAATGATCTATGGGGGGATCAGGATCCCTCCAAGAGAACTAATTGCTAATTTAATTTGTATAAGGATAGAATCTTCCCTTAAAAATTTATCAATTATGGCTACTAATTCAATTTTAATTATCCCTCCTTCCCTGGCCCTTGCTACTTGAGAACGCTGCTTCCCTCGTTATCTGGTTTTACCCAAGCATCTTACAAGTTGAGACATCAAGGTTGTCTACATTCCAGATGCACGCTAATACATTTTAATATTCCCACCCTGTCTCTGGAGCAATAAAACCTAAAGGGAAATGAGGCATGGAGCAGTCTGCTTTAATTAAAATTGAAGATGAACTGAAATTCTAACTTAATCTAAAACACCACAGGGAAAATCATATTACAGATTTCATTTGCTCCCCAGATTACTGAAGCAGGGAATAGGTTCTCTCAGCTTCTGGCAAAAGACCACCGCGAGTCTCTTTGAAGATATATTTTGGGTTAAAACAAGTTTAGTGAGAAACAGAAAGTTCTCTATCCCTTAGGTAAGTGTGAAATCCATAGTTCTGAGTCCCACTAAAAGTGTTTTGCAACCAACATGAAACAGCAACAGCGAACCCAGTAAGTACCTGGATGTCCCCAATGCCCTGTCCCCTGTTGACGTCGTATCGAATGATGAAGTCTCCCAAAATTCCATTCTGGGCAATCTTGGCTTGTTGTACCACACTGGGCTTAAAAACTATTTTGGCAAAAGTCTCGTTTTGGTTGATAACGGTAGAAGGAGGAGGTCCAGAATCATCTACAAAAGCAATAGAAACATAATAACTGAACATAGAAATATTTTTCTGAAAAGAAATAAGAACTTTTCTTACATAGACACATTTTATTACAGGTATATTTCATAGAAACTTCTAAGACTTTGTGCTGATAATATGTCACAATGCAAGAGATACAGTATCATACGGTTCACCTTTATACTCCCTTTTGAACTTTTTCTTATGAAAATTTTTAAAACACACAAAAGTAGAGAGTATAATAAAATGAACCCTGGTGTACCAACCACCCAACTTTAGCAATTATCACCATTTTCTCAATCTTTTGTATCTATTTTTGTCTATTCTCTCACCATTTGTTTTCCAAGAGTGTTTTAAATCCAATCCCAGAAGTCATAGTTCATTCATAAATATTTCGCTGTGGATCTCTGACTGTAACAACTTTCTTTCTAACATAACCACAAAACCATTATCGCAAGGAACAAAATGCAAGCCCCATGCCTTATGATCGCCTAATACTCAGTCTGTATTTAAATTTCCCTGATTCTCTGATGAAAGTCTTGCTATGGTTGACTTGTTGGAATCAGGATCAAAACAGAGTCCCCACATCACATTTCGTTTCCGTTTCTTAAGTCTCTTTTAGTCTACAGTGTCCGCTCCCCAACCTCTTTTTCTAATGCTACACGTATGTGGTAAAATGCAGGTCATGTGTCCTGCGGTATTTCTCACGTTCTGTATTTCACGTCCTTTCCTAACATTCTCCTCTTTTCCCCTGGTTTCCAACCTGGGTGCACATTGTAACATCTGGGGGAGCTACAGGGAATATTAATGTCCAGGTCTAGAGATTCTCATTTAATTGGTCTGAGACTCAGGCTAGGTCTGCAGACCTTAAAAATTCTCCATGTGGTTCTGCTGTGCAGGGCCGAGACCCCAGCTCATGTTCCCTTGCATCCCAGCAGCCAGAGCTAGAGGCTCAGTTAGCGCCAGCTTCAGTGCCGCTGGAGAGAACACTTCCCAGGTGATGCTGAGCGCTTTCTACTTCGCCACGTTAGCAGGTTCACGGTATCTCCCTGTCTACTTTGAGTGGCGGTAAAACTGACAGTGGGTTCAGGTGTTGTCAGCCTGAGCCCTCATTCCAACGCTCCCCAGTGATCTTTCACTCCATTGTTTTACCAGTCACGGATGACGCCAGATTCGCTCTTTCATGAGAGTTGCAAAAGGATGATTTCTAATTCTATTATTCCTCCATATGGAATTATTCCATAAGGAAAATTTTTCTTCCATCGGTCACTGAGCCGCCCTAACATACTGCTGTAAAAAGAAAATAAAAATCTCAGAACCACTCCCCCCCGCCAATTCCTTATGCAAAAGAGAAGGCAAAGGCTTTGGGCACCTGTGACAACCTGGCCCCACAGATCACGCATTAAGGAAATTCTTCGCTGGCCTCCCATAGGCAAGGACATGCAAACTGCATTGTGCATATGTGTATTCTAATGAGCTTCTCAGGTGACTCTGGTTTTGGCTGGTAGAAAACAGACCTGTGCTTACCCACAGACAAGAGTCAATAAAATGTGTCGTATGTAATTAGGCAGCTTAGATTATCTCTAAGATTCTGCAGTAATTAGATTTGACTCTCTTTATAATGCCAGCGTGTACCTACTTTGCTTGCTTCAAATCTCTTTCATGAAAATGCTTCTTACAAGTACCCTGAATTAATGCCATTCACGCCACATAAAAGCCCTGGGGATTAGAAAATATCATTTCTCTCTTCATAATTCCTGTGACTGGGCTCTTTCAGATCGACCATGAGAAAGGATAGTGTATGATGGTGGTGGTTTCCCATTGACCTCTGGTGTTGGCTAGTTCGTGATGAAAATTCATGAGATTTGCCTAAATGGGCTTATTTTCCACGCCCAAGGAGTGGGCTGACCCTCAGGGTGGTCACCCTCCCAGAAGCCCAGTTCCTGACCCGACTTCCACTCATGAAGTGCCAGACAGGACATGTGACCCGGCGCATTTTCCACTACCTGTTTTTTAGAAAAAGTTTACTGGGGACAATTTCCGAGTAATATCTCTGGAAAATAAAAGCCTCTTTTTAGTAGAGGAGGAAAAAAGCTCCATAGTTACTGACCAGAATCCCAAAGCAGAATGATACTGTTTCGTTTCTCCTGACTGTGAGCCGCGGCTTATCCTGCCGGGTGCCGTGGACTATTCCAGAGGCACAGTGAGTGTCCCCCGCAGTGCCCTTGGAGTCACGGGCTGTACTCTAGGGCCAATGACCAGTGCAAGGAAAGAGATTGGGAGCAGCCCAAAAAAAGGAAGAATCTGGCCTACTTTCCTAATGAGAAGCACGTATCTCTTCCTCCTCTGTTTCCCTTCCTCCTCGCATACTTGGCCGGGGTGGCAGTGAACGGCAGTGGCTGTCCTGCTTTGGGGGAGACCAAGTCTTCTAATGCCACGCCCCTGCGAGCACTGGTGGTCCCACGCAAGACGACCCTCTCCACCAACTCTGCTCCGTCTCGCAGCTCCCAGGGCTCCTGGGAGGCTCTCTGCCCTCCTAAAAGCCCCACTCTTTCGAGTAAGAATCTGTGTCCTCCTTGGAAGTCACGCAATACCAATGCAAGTGGGCTCTAGAGTGGGACAGACTCCAAATGACTGACTTAATAGTCCTGAGCCCGACTAACTAACTTCCATGCCTGCTAACTAGGATAATTCCACAATCACAGAGTCATGGTTGGGATTAAGTGATATCACATATGCAAGGTGCCCGGCACACAGTAGGTGCTCAGTGCATACTACGCCCTTCCTCTTCCCCTTCAGAAGTAGCTTCTTGTACTCTTGGTCTATTACGAAAGGCAACTTACGGAGAAAAATATTCTTTGATGACATAGAGTTTACGTTTTGTCATAATGGCTTTCTCTATACTACTGAAAGCTTGAGAAAAAAACAAATAAGTGTTTGGAAAGGATGGACACAGAATAGTGAACATTCATAACAGGGAATTCGATATATGTACTACATATATGTAATATATCAATATATTCCTATAAAGAGCAATCTTTATAAAGTAGAATGGAGTTAGCATCTGTCCAAAGCCCCCTGCAATGACACACAGAATCTTGCATGTTAGGGGCATATGTGTATTTTTTTCTGAAGGAAGGGTTTGCAGCCTTCACCACATGTCCCAGGGATCAAGACAGACTTAAGAACCATGCCTCTAAGTGCTAGTAAATATTCCCCCGTTTGATTGTACCTTTTAAAGACAAAGCGCTTTAAATATAGCGCATAAAGGTTGAAGGGAACAAAACATGTGTCCTTAGTTTTGTCCTGGAACATGAATGTTAGTCACAAATAAACATTCTCCTCCTAGACAACCGCATGGGCAACAAAGGAAGTCAACTGCTACGGAAAGTGTGCAAAGGTGACAAGATTTGGACGCAAAGAACCATGCTCAAGGGCGTCGGCGGAAGCTGCACCCTTTGGGCGGGTGGACAGAGGGATTCCTGGGCTCTGTTTCCTGCGGTCCTTGGCTTTGGCTGCTGCGGGAGAAAAACAGCCAGCACCTGGTGCTTGGACAAAATCGCTTCCCAACACACACTGCCTGCTCATTTCCTCTTCAGAGAGAGGCGACATTGGCTGTTTGTTTATGTAACCTGCTCACCTGGGATTCAAGCAGGCAATTTCCTAACTATATGGCAGCCAAAAATACTGCGGATAATTGCGCGACTCCCCTCTGACGGCAGCACGAAGACCAGCGTCAAGTGCCCCAGCCGAGGACGGAGAGACCGGCAAAGCCGAGGCAATGAGGATGAAAGGGAATTGGGCTAAATACCTCCACCAGCCTCTTACTACATACAGTTTTCCTATTGAAAACATATTCTTCGATAACACAGAGTTTACGTTTTGTCATAGTGGTGACAGTTTTCTTATTGAAAAGGGTTTTTCTTCCCCCTACACTGACATTTGGTATTTTAAATCCTTTTGGAAAATATCGTCATATAGATAGGACAGCAACATTTAGCATAAGATAATAATGCAAATTTACAGCCAAGGGGGTTCAAATTCAACTCCAGTATTTTATAGTTAAATGATATTTGCCCAGGTTTCTTAGAAAAGTAGCTTTCTTCGCTACTTATTTGGTGTTCTTTCTTCCTAAAATAATAACATTCCTGAGGCTCAGTTTTCCACATTTCAGTGACATCCCAAGGGAGACTATGCGTGAAAACGAGCGTTCGCTAGCTCACCAGCAAGCTCCAGCCTAAGCACAATTAACCCCTGAAAATACGCATAGCCCTTCCTTCCCGCAGTCGCTGGCGTCCACTGAAGACCTCAGACGCCAGCTGCTCGAAGCAATTGAAACTGAACGGAATGGAAGCCTGACGAAAGCAGCGCTAGAGCAGCAAAGGAATATGGGGTCTAGAGACTTCTGCTAAATTCTTTTACGTTTTCCTCTCGCGCGCAGGTGGAGGGTGATCTAACAATTGAGACAGGCTGAGCAGCCTTTTATAGGTTCAGCCTGATGGCATTTTCCTCTTGTATTAGTCAAAACTGCCAACTCTACACACCCGCTAGGATGACTGCTATCAAAAAAGAAAAAAAACAGAAGATAACAAGCGTTGGTGAGGATACGGAGAAACTGGAACTCGTCTATGCTGTGGGCGGGAAGGGAAGATGGTAAAGCGTTACTCAAAACATTAAAAATAAAATTAGTATCTGATCTGGCAATTCCACTTCTGTATGTAGACCCAAAAGAACTGAAAGTAGGATGTAGAAAAGGTATTTGTATACCCATGAGCATAGCAGCGTTATTCACTAGATCCAAGAGGTGGAAACAACCCAAGAACCCATTCATGGATAAATGATAAACACGTGGTCTATGCATACAGTGGACTATAACTCAGTCTTGCAAAAAAGGGATTTTGATACACGTTACAACATGGATCAACCTTGAGGACATTACGCTAAGTGAAATAAACCAGGCACAGAAAGACAAGTATCTTATGATTCCACTTATATCATGTATCTAAAGTATTAAAATTCCCTGAGACAGAAAGTAGAATGGTGTCTGCCAGGGCCGGAGAGAGAGGGGATGGGGAGCGTGTTTAATGGGTACAGAGTCTCGGTCTGGGAAGATGGAAAAGTTCAGGAGTTTGGTTGTACAATAATGTGAATATACCTAACATTACTGAACACTTAGAAATGGGTAAGATGGTCAATTTTATGTTATGTGCTTTGCACAGCAATTTAAAATTAAAAATAATTTTGCATTGCTGACTGTAAGTTCTGCAAGGACAGTGACAACGTCTTAGATATTAATATCTTCAGATCCCAGGCACTAGCACAGCGCCAGAAACATGGTGAGCGCTCACGACAGGCTTGCTGAACACTGAGCACGAGAACAAACACATCAGCACATGGCTGGCAGATGGTAGAGGAGCCCGTCAACAGAACAGAAGCGCCTCATCCTGAAAGTCTTTGGGTGGGTGCGGGAGATGCTCTGGTGTGTGACCTGTGTCACGTACCCGGATCCCCTCTGGGTTCAGCCACAGCTGTGGTGGACCGTGTCATACACACAGGGTGACAACACCCGCGTCACACAGCAAACCAGGACAGCAGGAAAAAGGAAGAAATGCAGTGGGGTCTCCCAGGGAAGGGCAGGCTGCTCACCAGGCTAACGAATAGAGGGTCCAAACCTCCCACCACTCTCGAGGGTTAACCGAACGACAGTGGATGTCAGAACAAACAAGATAACGTGGGTTTTCATACTGGCACTAAAAATCAAACAAAACCAACTGTGGGGCCAAATGATTCATACCTGAATAATTTCTGTGCTGAGCAATGCTGGAAACGCTCAGAACAATCAGATAGTTTCCTGGCAAATTTACAGACATTTCACAGAGGCCAAACAGGGTCGTGCCCTTCCAGCTGCTGAGTGGACGCTGGATCCGGGGCAAGAACGTGGAAATCGGGGCTTAACCATCAGTCACAACGCAGCCCTTTAATAGGGAGGGGTCGCCAGACTTAGCAAGTCAAAATACAGGATGCCCAGTTACACCCAAATTTCAGATAAACAATGAATATTTTTTTAGTATAAATATATCCCAAATATTGCACGGGACATATTGTTTATCCGAAATTCAAATGAAACTGGGCATCCTACATGTTACCTGGCAACCGTGGCAAAGGTGGATTTATCTAGAGCTAGATTGTTGCAACCAAAGTCTGGAAGCAAAGTGAGTTATTAATTCTGTCTTCTAATCCCTCCTTCATAACAACATAAGAGCCGGACCCAAGATCTGACAAAACTCACCAGCGCAAGCCAGGAGAGCGCTGAAAACCTAACAGCACTGTCATAGCCAGCAGTTACTTATTCCTTAGCTCAAGGAACAAACATTTATTATGCACCCATTCTACGCCTGGTACCACATCGGGTGCCTTAGAATACAACCCTGGGAGAGCCTGCTTGGCAAAGACAGAGTCATGATGTTAACAGGCCAAAGAAAAACATAATAAAACTCTAAATAGATTCAATTCAATTCCTTATTGGGCATCTACCGAAATGCGAGACACTGCGCTAGTGGAAAACATCTGGAGGCTGAGGGGACTTGAGTTCGCAGCGTATGCGGCAGGTCACCAACCTATTCTCAGAGACAGGTGCAGGGTCGAGCCACCCCCTCTCCAATACGAGAGGCACAAACCTGCGTTTCGAGTGGTTCTTTTCTTTCCAACTAACCTTCCTTAGTACTTCCGGTTATCTGAAGATCAAAATTTCACAGGAAGCTGACGTAGGGGTGGTACGGTTAGAGAGCAAGCCAAGAATTGAGTTCCACCCTGTCCTATCATGTGCCTTGCTGGATATGTGAAGGACGCACAGAAAGCTGCTGGAGAACACCCCGAACTCGCTTCCAGGGCACGAGGAGGGAGGCGGATTCTAACAACCCGCAATATAATTATTTCATTATTTTTTAATCAAAGTGAAAGTCACAGAACATAAGATGTGCCATTTTAAGGTGCACAGAGCAGTGGCATTTAGTAGATTCGCAGCGCTCCAGGTTGTAGCATGCTATCGGCACTTCATTCCTTTCTATGCCGGGGTAATGGTGCATTGTACGTGCGCACACACTACATTTTATCCATTTACCTGCTGACGGGCATTTGGGTTATTTCCACCTTTGGGCTATTGTGAACACTACTGTGAACGTTCCTGTGCTAGTACTTGAGAACCTGTTTTCAACCATTTTGGGTATATACCCAGAGGAATCGCTGAATCAAATGGTTGAACTTTCTAAAGACCCTCCAAATGTTTCCCACGGCAGCTACACCACCTGACATCCCCACCAGCAACATGTGAGGGTCCAAATTTCTCCACATCTTCATGAACACTTGTAATCTTCCTTTTGCCCCCCCTCATCATAGCCATCCTAGTGGGTGTGAAGTGGTATCTCAATGCAGTTTTGGTTTGCATTTTCCTACTGACTAATGGTGTTAGGTATCTTTTCTTACGCTTTTGGCCACTCGTATATCTTCTTTGGAAGAACGTCTATTCAAGTCCTTTGCCCATATTTTAATTGGGCTGTTTATCCTTTTGTGGTTGAGTTGAAGAATTCTTTGTATATTCTGGACACGAGACTCTTACAAGATACACGATTTGCAAATTTTTTCTCCCATTCTATAGGTTGTCTTTTTAGTAAACTGATACTTTCTTCTGTGTTCTTGAGTGTGAGGCACTTGCCAATGATGAATCAGACGGCGGGAGAACGTGAAAGCAGTTACAAAGGTCTCCTCATTCTTGGAACTAAACTTTCCTTTTAATGTTAGGTTGGGGTGAGGTCACATGAGTTCCTCAGTTTTGACAGGGATGAGGAATTTCGATTACCCAGGAACCCCTGCTGGGGGACTTGGAAACAGAGTCGGCAGACCAAGAAAAGAATTTTAGGGAAGAAAGGGGTAGGAATGAAAGCCAAATAATGCTAGAAAACAAGAACTCGCAGTGTAGACCCCAAACTTCGCTGCACGTTGGAATCACACAAGAATCTTTAAAAAAAATACCGAGAACTGGTTTCCATCTGCAGCTATTCTGATTTCATTGGCATGGGTGAGACTTGAGCAACAGAGTTATAAAAGCTCCCGGGGGATTATAATGTGCAGCAAAGTTTGGGAACCACAGAGCTCGGCGATGGAGCTGTGTCCAGCAGTGAGGATGAAGGGTGAAGCTCAGGGGCCTGGGGAAGGGGCGATCCCACAAGCCCAGGAAGCCACGGTGGAACCATGTTAATTGGAGAAGCTCTTTTTTGACACCAAAATGTCCTGAATGATCACGTTGCCTGCTCCGTAGGGATGGCCTCTTGGAGCTTCTCCACCTCTGGTTTCCGTGTTGATGAGCAAAAACTGGAGATGGGAATAGGTTATTTCTATCACTTGTGTGGGAAATTCTACGTTGGCCTGGATCTGATCATACAAACATGGTGGAAAAGAGGAATAATACACATTTTAATAAGGATCCAAAGTCAGAGTATTCTGAAGGCCCCATGAAATGAAGGAGCAATCTTGTTTGATTTAAAAACTGCTTCTGCAGGTCAAGATCCTGACACAGTTGATGTCCCTAAATTCGACTGGAAAGTTCAAAGTGATGGTTCCCCACCTGTACTAAACATCAGAATCACCCGAGATGTTTTAAAAAATACAGCCGTCTGAAATGTATAGGGACAGAGGGTGAATGAGTGGCTGCTTGGGGCTGGGGTAGGAACAGGAAATGACTGAGAGATGGGTACAAGGATCTCTCTGGGGTGACACAAATGTTCTAACATTGGATTGTGATGATGGTTGCACAACTGCAAATGTACTAAAAGTCATCGAATTGTACACTTAAAATGGGTAAATTTTATGGTATGTAAATTAAACCTCAATAAAACTTTTTTTAAAAGCAAGAAACGGCCATGCACAGTGGCTCATGCCTGTCATCCCAGCACTGCGGGAGGCGGAGGCAGGAGGATGACTCAAGACCAGGAGTTCAAGACCAGCCTGGGCAACATAGTGAGACCCCATCTCTACTAAAAGTAAAAGTAAAAAAAAAAACAAAAGATAAACCATGAAAGTCATACAACTGTACCTGGTTAGTGGTAGGAAAAGGTAGATTATATTGTTTTTAGCCTTTCTTTTTATTTTATATTTAATGAGGGAGAGACTTGGGATTTGAACCCACCCCTCAGTAGTTTACAATCTTCTATTTAGTGAGGAGGTGGGCAGCCAAAGTTCTAAAGGCGTGAACTTGGAGTCAGACAGGTGTATACTTAAATTCTGTTTCTATCAATACGTAAATATGAGACCTTGTCCGTGTTACTGAACCTCTGTAAACCTTAGCTTCTGCATACACAAAATGGGAATTTAAAAATATATGACCTGCAAGAGGTGTTATAAAGATTGAATGAGATCATACTACATGCAAAGTGTTTCGTCTAGTATCCAGCACACAGAAGTAATCCTTATCTAGAGTTGTTATCTCTAAAGATGAAAATGGCTCTCGAGTGGTCAGAGGTTTGTTTACACAAACTCCAGAAGTCTGATTTCTTACCCACAGCCAGATCTGGCTGAGGAATGTACTGGCTTGGGCCACGTCCACGCAAGGACAGCTCATGTTCTGGTGCGAGCCCAATTCTAGCTTGATCTCTACCCTAGATTTCTTCTGGAGACACGCGGTGATGTCCAGACAAAATCACAACACCCCGTGCTCCGCACTGCTGGGCGACCACGCCGCAGGAACGGTAACAGCTGGGCTCGGAACATGGGAATGGGGCCGGCAGGAAGGGAACCGGCCCACTGCACCTGCCTCCGGGAGATGCTTGTGAGACCTCCGGGTTCTGGACAGCGAAGTTTCTGCTTTGGTATACAGAGCTACGAAAACAGTGTTCTTAAAAATAAGCAGATCCCAAGAGAACAGTGGTCTGGAAAAATTCCTCTGAGATACTAGTGGCCCTGAATATAAAGAGTAAACAACTTTTTGGCTAACGACCGTGATTCATGCGCCCTCCAAGCCCAACACACACACACACCCCACAACACGCACACTTCTCTGAAGGGTCACAGCGGATCTGAAAAGTAGGCGAATGCACATTTCGTTACTGTGCGTGACCACCCTCAGCATCCCTCCTGCCACGTCTGCTGAACGCCGCGCTTCTCCCCTGACACGCGTCGCAGGCGCTCTGCCTCCTTCCTCCTGAGAGAAAACTTCCTACCATTGCGCATGGGATAATTTTCCTCTAAACTATGATTACAGAGACATAAAAATTTAAAATATTCTTTGTTATTTGTATGTGTGTGTTTTCTTTTCTTCTCTAATCTGAAGACACTCAATTTGCCACCGACTGTTTAAAAGGCACCGTGTTAAATACCAAGTGGACAAGGTTAATCAGACACAGACCTGCCCTCAAAGGCACTTATGCTCTTATCAGGGAAATGAGATCTGCTTTAAAAAAAAAAAAACTATATATATATATATATATATATATATGGTAATGACAATAATGATAGCTCATGCCTTTAATCCCAATACTTTGGGAGGCCCAGGCAGGAGGATCACTTGAGGCCAGGAGTTTGAGACCAGCCTGGGCAACATAGTAAGACCCTGTCACTATAAAAGATTTTTTAAAAAAATTAGCCAGATGTGGTGGTGTGTGCCTATAGTTCTAGCTACCTAGGAAGCTGAGGCAGGAGGATCACTTGAGCCCAGGAGTTCAAGGTTGCAGAGAGCTATGATCACACCACTGCACTCCTGCCTGGGTGACAGAGTGAGACCCCCAACTCTAAAAGCATAATATTAACGATAACAATTATTGAACTCTTACAATGACCCTAGGAGGTAGTTATTATCCCTGTTTTCCAGATGTGGAGGCTGAGTGTTACAGGCTTGCAGTAGTTTTTTTCAAGGTTATAGTTAATAACTACACTGTAACCCATTAACCACATGACTGCCACCTACATGACATAAAAACAGCGCTTTGTATCTCACGCCATTTCTAAATCCCAGAGACCTTGACGATACTTTTGCTTTTTCCGTAGATCTTGATTGAGAATGACAAGCTCAGTGTTTGGAGTCAACACATAATAAACGACCAGAGTCTCCCTTTGAGGGTGACAACTTCTCCCATACAAGGTCATTAACTCAACTGTGCGTTAGAAAGGATATAACATATTGCTGAATGTTTAAAAACAGATTTTTAGAAAATGGCCCCATATTCCCACACCCCTAATATAAAATGACTATTTTGATAACTTTCTAGTTTTTTTTTCACTTCACATTTAACAAAGTTGACATATTTAACATTATAGCATATGTACAATTTCGTCTTTTTCTCCCTGTCACATGCTGAATTGTCTTATAATTATAATTTACTCATCTCCCCCTTATCATGGATATTTAGGCTGATGGAATGTCCTTGCTACTATAAATATTATCAAACAGGTTCATACATATGACATATCCAATATTTTACTTAAGATAGATTCCCAGACGTGGTATGACTGTGTCAATAATTAAACACTTTAAAATCTATTAGAGCTCGGCACTTTAAAAAAATAATACAGTGCAAGGCTTGTCTTTGCTTGGTTGCTGCCTTCCCAACTCCGTGCCTCTGTTGAGGGGTGCCCTCCCTCACAGATGAACCTGGAGCCACGGCCCGGCTCTGCGTCCTCACGGAGGCCCCGGGGGATCCGGCACCGGCACTCACCTTCCCCTCGCCCGCTGCCCTTCTGCCGGCTGTTGTGCAGGGGCAGCACCTGCAACGATGCGATGCCGGATGGTTCCAGAATGTTCACCTCCACCGACAGCCTGCCGGCCAGCTGCTGGGGCCGCACGCTGACCACGTGCTCGTATTTCCCAAGGCGCCTCTGCAAAAGCTCTTCGTAACTCAGGAAGAAGGCGGCTTTGTCCTTGCTGGGAATCACTGAAGAGGCTCTGAACACCTCAGTGCCCTTCTCCCTGTCAGGAAGAACAAAGGTGCCCCAGGGAGGGTTCAGAGCAGGACAGAGCCAGGCTCCCTCCGTCCCCCTCAGGGCACGGCCACACTGTCTCCACCGGCTTCCAGGGAGACCAGTGGGCACGGCAGGGAGTCCTGGGAAAGGAAACATAAAAATCGGTCCTGGAAGAAGTAAAGACCCACCCAGAGGAAGGTCGCCAAGGGTCGGAGAACACAGGACAGGAAAGACTTCAAAGACAACTGACCTCTCCATCTCTCCCCGGGACAAGCCGTGTCCGAAGAGGGGACGCTTAAGGCCGTGAACCACTAGAAGAGAGAGCCTTGCAGTCAGGGGATAAACTGCGTCCTCCCCTTTGCAGGGGTGGCCAAATGGATGCTGACACTTTACATAACTTTAAAATAGCCAGTACGTTAGGTCTGTACACCTGGTAAAGTTTGGTGGGTGTGTTTAGGAGGAAAGGCAAGGAATAAACGACCACAAAGCTTATAAAAAGACAAACTATTCTGAACACTTTCACCATATTCACCAAAGGAATAAGCATGAGAGGTAACTGTTAGTGAGTAAGACAATCCTTAAAGGTTTCAAGAAAACTTGGGAGGATTCGGTAGAGCAAGAACTCTACAGCTTGGAACATGCAGGAAGGGGCTGCAGCAAAGAATAGAGCCAACTGTCTACTCTGAATCCAGTAGGACATCACCAGCTGGAAGTGACAAAGGGACCAAGTACAGGGAAGATAATCCCAAGTCCCTATCCGAATGAAGGACTAAGACAATAGGCTTCCTACACTCCTCTTTCCCAGAGACACAAGTATTGAGATGGAAAAGTTTCATTGAGCGCTGGACAGAATGAATGAAAAAAGGCTGATGCCTAAACCCACTATTGTAAAACTTCAGGACGTCAGATAGAGAAAACATATAAAAGGAATATTAGACCACATGAGACACCCCATCAATAAGACTGGATGTTATAAGACATTGGAGCAATGCCTCAATGTCAGAGTCCAGAAGGAGAATTTATTTTGACTTCACATTTCATACAGATAACCAAAATATTAATCAAGGACTCAGAATGTTTACTTCTCATGCATCCATTCTGAGAAAGTTACTTCAGTATACACTTTAGCCAAGCAAAGGTGAAAACCAAGAAAGAGGAAAATGTGGACTGTAGAAATAACAAAACCAACCCAGAAGAAAATGAAAAGAAACCCTCAGTTTTGCAACAAGGCTGCAAAGCAATGATGATATTTCATGAATCTGGAGACAACCATGTTTTAATAGCATGTTTTAACAGCTCTAAAATCAGAATGTCTTCCCAACAGTGATGTCTTTCGATATCAGGTGTGATACAGATGTCATTGCTTACAGAAACTTGGTCATAATTGTTTGTCTTGTCATCATTTCAAATGAGTTATATGTCTTGCTAAATGTTAATAGTGACAAAATTAAAATTTATCTCATGAGAAAGAAGAAAGGCAATGGGAAACTCTAAGAAAAACAGAAAATTAGAAGGTATGCTCTAACTAAACTAAACCATGGCATGATTCTGAATACTTGTGATAAAGATTGCTTGGGACACACCTATAGTCCAACAAAGTTAGGTTTTAATAACTTGCTGTAGCAAGGGAGACCACATACCAGAGGCACCATGAGGCATCTCACCAAACAAAGGAAGAGACAGGGTTACTGTAGGATTGGGAGAAGAGTGGAGTGGAGGTAAAAGTTAAAGGAAACAGTGTTTGGACAGGCTCAAAGCAAAGCATGGCTGTGTTTAAAGCTGTTAGTATCAGCTAGACTGAGAAGCAGACTCAAGATTATATGTTCTTAGTAAATACAATATTAAGATAAATGTGGAATTCTATGTCTGAAACCCCCTTATCTGAAGCTCAGGACCTAGACTGGTTTTTTTCTGCAGCAAAGGGAACCTTTGGCTCAAGCCTTCCAGACAAAAGTGAGATGTCCAAGAGCAAAGTTTCTGACAGTTGAAGATTTTAGAGAACTGGCTTTCTTAAAGCTATGTCCGTTTATTAATCAGGTGTACAGGTTCCCACCATTTTGTCTGCATCCAAAGATCACGTTTCTGCAAAGGTTATGGAGGCCTTTGTGTCAGGCTAATAGCGAGGGAAATGCAATCTCCGTGCACTGCATGGCTCTGCAGTTAATGTTGTTTACACAGTCCTTAAAAAGCAAATGCTATTTATTGGTTGTCAATGTTTAGATTCTGTTTAGAGACAAAACAGAGAATACAAGTATTGCTACAGGTCAGAATTTAAATGTTAATAACTCTGATAATACCAAATAAATGATTAGGTAACAAAAGACAAGTACAGGGAATGGGACAGGAGAGGCAGGGTGAAGGTTAAGAGAGGGAATATTATCATTTCAGACAGTAAAGACCGTCCAACATGCCTCAACATTGATTAACAGATGGAAGAAATATTAAAATAATAATATGAAAATTTGGAAAGCAGAGGGAAAGTAGGAATATTGCAAATTTGCTAAATCCTCTTTCTCCACAGCAGAGAGTCAACAGATAATGTCTTATTTTTATAAAGAAGTCAGGCTGGGCATTGTGGCATGTGCCTGTAGTCCCGGCTACTTGGGAGGCCAAGGCAGGAGGATTGCTGGAGCCCAGGAATTTGAAGTTGCAGTGAGCTGTGATGGCACCACTGCACTCTAGCCTGGGCAACAGAGCAAGACTCTGTTTCCAAAAAACAAAAAAAAAGAAAAAAAAGAAAGAAAAAGAAATCAAGACAAAGCATCAAAGCATGACTACCATAATATTTAGAGTTAGGGAGGTAACTACAAAGAAAGCTAAACATAGAAATATTGGAACTGGATGTTTCTAGGAAGAGAGAACCAAGGGATGGGTATGGTGATATTTTCCTTTTTATCATAAACACTTATCTAATGTATTGTCTACTAGATGTATTTTTTTTATTTTGATAAAAACAAAAAAGAGGGCAGAGCAAGGTGGCTCACGCCTGTAATCCTAGTACTCTGGGAGGCAAAGGCGGGAGGATAGCTTGAGGTCAGGAGTTCGAGACCAGCCTGAGCAAGAGCGAGACCCCGTCTCTACTAAAAATAGAAACAAAAATTAGCCAGGCAACAAAAAATAGAAAAAATTAGTCAAGCATGGTGGTCTGCACCTGTAGTCCCAGCTACTAGGGAGGCTGAGGCAGGAGGATCACTGGAGCCCAGGAGTTTGAGGTTGCTGTGAGCTCTGATGACGCCACGGCACTCTACCCTGGGTGACAGAGCAAGACTGTCCCTCCCAAAAAAAAGAAAAAGAGAAAGAGAAAAATACTTGGAGGTCGAGAAGAGAACAAGATGAGTAGGCAAAGGGATGGAAAACATGCCACCTCGCTGAAGTGGATTTTTAATTCCTTAATCAAACAATACTCACCCACTATCTTCTGCGGTTTTATTCCGTTTCTCTTTCACCCTGTCACCATTCTTCTTTTCTCTCTCTGTAATTTCACCCTGGTATACCTTGTCTCCAATAAGCCTGAAACGCAAGAGATCGAGCTGTGTCACCAGCAAGCAGTTCCAAGACAAACTCAGACGCGGATCTTATAACCATGACAACCTTAGAAAATATTTTTATTTGCCCTTGGGTATGCAGAAAGAATGCATTCCAGACGAGGGCACTACCCTTGAATCATTCGTTTCAGCCCAGGCCAATTTTCAACAGGTCCAAATGGTAAGACCCAGCCCCTGGTGCCTCTGACATCCTGCAGGAGAAAATCACAGGATCTGCTCGAACTTCCACGAGGATTCGCCATCTTGAATCTTGCCCAGACCGAAAATTAAACCCAACACATACCCTGTTTTGCGTATCTATACCTTTTGGACCGGAAGAAGAGGAAAGATAGCCAATGCAGTGTGTCAGAGGTCTCACGCTGCCTAGTGGTTCCAGTCTCAGCTCAACCTTCCTGACTGCACTACCTGATGAAGCCCCTCTCAGTCTGACTTGTCATCTTTATAACATTCACAATTGTCTGAAATTATTTTATTTACTGTTTTGTTTACTAATTTATTGATTTTCTCTCCACTGGAATTTCTGCAGCAGAGTGACATCATCTTCCCCCCCCTCCCAAGACAGGGTCTGACTCTGTCGCCCAGGCTAGAGTACAGTGGCATCATCATAGCTCAGAGCAGCCTCAAACTCCTGGGCTCAAGTGATCCTCCTGCCGCAGCCTCCCAAGTAGCTGAGACTACAGGTATACCACTGTGCTCGGCTAATTTTTTTAAAAATTTTTGTAAAGACAAGGTCTCAGATGTTGCTCAGGCTGGTCTTGAACTCCTGGCCTCAGGAGATCCTCCTGCCTTGGCTTCCCAAAGTGTTGGAATTACAGGCATGAGCCACCTCGCCCAGCCAACATTGTCTTTTTCATAGAAGTATATCAATCCCCTTGAAGAGTAGCTGACCCTTAATAGACACTCATTTGTTGGAGGGAAGGAGGGAAGAAAAGAAAGAGGAAAGGATGGGGGAAAAAGAAAGGAATGAAATGAAAGAAGAGAGAATGGAAAGGGGGAAAAAAAGAAAGAAAGGAAGAAAAGACAGGAAGGAGGGAGAGAGGAAGGAACAAAGGAGTCATCCTTCTCACCCATACACCATCTACCGGATGCAAATTCTCACAGTCCGTAGCCCTCACATCATCCCAGGCTCCCCGTGACCACCCCACATGGAAATCTTGGTCTCCGACCCACGCGTCACCTACATGGTGAAGTTGGTGATGAAAGCGGCCGCCGGAATTTGCATCTGAAACTCAACTTCCTGGTCCTCCGAAGCTCTGTTGAGCATCCTGCAGGAAACCGTGGTGAAGGCGTAACGAGAAATGATGGTGGACTCCACCGAGAATTCCGTCATCAAAGGCTTGGTTTTCTGTAGGAATGAAAACACGCAGTATTCTCGGGGATGCACGAGAGCGTGATTCGAACATTAGGGGTAGGTGAGAATCTTCTTCCTACGAGGGAAATAATCCTCAATTTGGGAGCCTGTGGCCTGTGAGTCCCTTCTCCTTTCTGCGTGTTGTCCTGAATTCCCCACTAACTCCCTTCACTTGTGAAACAACCAATTCATAACATGCAAGCAAATCTTTAACACAGTGACAATTTCCAATTAAACGGAAAATACACATCGCTTAAGTAATTCAACTAATCATTAGAATTTCAGAAGTAAATTGTGTAACAGATATCATTCTTTTAACGAACGTTATCACTTTTAGATCACATTTTCAGGACCACTGAATGGATCAAAACATCAGAACACACCTAAAGAAATTCTCGTATTCTAAAATCGGTCTCAATATCCACTTAGAGAAACGACGCACCAGGGATTCCCCACCTGGTTTGCGGCCCCCTTAGCACGAGGCACGAATCGATACTAAACCCAACAGAGTATTGGGAGAATCAGAACCCAGAAGAAAGCAAGCCTGAGTCTGTGCTCCTCAAATTTATCCCCAAATCTCTGTCCAGGGCAGTAGCTAGAGGGTGTAAATTTAAAAGCCTGTTAAAACTGTTCAGGGTTTTTTCCCAGCCTTCACAACATGCTACATCTGGTGACAGCTGGTAGCAAAGGGCTGAAGGAGGAAGGAACATTCCTGAGAAAAGCCCTGAATAACAGAGCAATTATCTCACTCAAGGGATGGGCCAAGAAATTGACATGCATGGTACGGGCTGACTATGTCTTCCCAAAATTCATATGTTGAAGCCCTAACCATTCCCCTAATATGATGATATTTGGAGATGGGGCCTTTGGAAGGTGATTAGGGTTAGATGAAGTCATGAAGGTGCATCCTATGATAGGATTAGTGCCCTTATCAAAGGAGACACAAGACAGCTGTCTCTCTCTCCACGTGCACACACTAGAAAGACCACATGAGCACATCATCGACAAGCCAGGACGAGAGCCCTCCCCAGGAACCAAACCCTGCAGAACCTTGACCTTGGACTTCCAGCCTCCAGAACTGCGAGACAGCACATTTCCTCTGTTTAAGGCCACATAGAGAATACGGAAGCCCAAGCAGACAAAGGGGAGACATTATCCCATTACAGTCTTGGGACAGATACTTGAAGTACGTGTTTTATTCCCATTTCACAGACAAGGATGTCGAGCTTAGTGAGAGCACGTATTGCTCCAGAGTCTGCCTGGCCACCCTCTGTGGACACATCCTACTCATCCTCCTGTGCTCACCCCCGAGCCCGGCCTCTGGCACACAGCCAGTGCTCAATAAATGTTGACTGCAACCAACTTACTCTAATAGGATCTTACTCCCTCCTATGGGGACTGTGGGCTACCTCGGCAATGTTTATTTCAACCCTCATCTGCTTTACTAATGTATTTATAGCCCTGGGGTGTACTTATTTTCAAAAAAAATGGGAAGTTATGACCTGTTGATATCAAGGCCTGTTGCTCCTGTGATACCCAAAGGTGATCACAAACCCTGTTTCACAAGGGTGACCACAGAGGGCCATTCTATTTAAACCAAATATTTACTGAAAAACGTTTGAGTCCAAGCATGCTCTGCACAGCAAACCACCAAAAGCTTAAGATGCATCTCTTACAAAAGAGATATTTTATGTGACGCCTTAGAGCAGAAGCTATAAATACAAAGCATGTCTGAGACAGGCCCAAACCCCGACGAGAGGGTGAGGGTGGGTACCAGAGCAGGCACGGGAGCAAGAACAGAGGACGGGCAGGTGCTCCACGCACAGGTGTCAGGACTATTCATCCTTGTGACAGGCTGTGGCAGAACTTCCAGTCCTGGTGACTCTAAGAACCTAAAGACAGATGGGAACAGCTGAGGGAAAATGTCGGGGTATGTGTATCTTTCTCAGAAAGCCGGAAGGGATAAACACAGAGTTTGCTTAAGAAAAGATCAAGTAAAAAAAAAAAATCTGAGCATATTTGAAAGATTTGTGTCTAAAAGAGGAGAAGGGAACTCTCCAATTTAGTCTGAGAAGGCATCATTTGAAAGCAGCGGTTCTCAAAGTGTGGGCCCCGGACTGGCAGCATCCGCCTCATCTGGAAGCTTATTAGAGACTCTCAGACTCCGTTCCAAACCCGCAGGATCAGAGACTCAGAGGATGGGCCCAGCAGTCTGTGATCTGAGAAGCCCTCCATGTTATCCTAGCACTCTGGGAGGCCGAGGTGGGAGGATTGCTTGAGGTCAGGAGTTCGAGACCATCCTGAGCAAGAGTGAGACCCTGTCTCTACTAAAGATAGAAAAAATTAGCCAGGTGTGGTGGCCCCTGTAGTCCCAGCTACTCGGGAGGCTGAGGCAGGAGAATCGCTTGAGCCCAGGAGTTGGAGGTTACTGTGAGCTAGGCAGATACCACGGCACTCTGGCCCAGGTGACAGAGAAAGACTCTGTTTCAAAAAAACAAAAACAAAAATCGAGCCCTCCAAGTGATTCTGGTGGATGCTCAAGTTTGAGAACCACTATTTTAAAGTCATTTAATTAGGTGAACTTTTTCATATATTTCTTCATCTGTCAATGGAGGGGGCTTGAATAAGTCAGCAAAATTACATCCACATCTGAGACCCACAGATCTAAGGCAAAGCCAAAACTAAGGAATAAAACCTTCGGGTTTAAGAAA
>CAUYSK010017498.1:0-38384 GCA_963575035.1 Avahi laniger
GTGTCAAAAAACTTTTAGCTGAAACTCACAGAATGAACAATTAAAATGTGTCTTAAGATTGCAACCTACAGAATGGGAGAAAATATTTACAAGTTATACATCCAATAAAGAGCTAATAACCAGAATCTACAAAGAACTCAAGCAAATCAGCAAGAAAAAAACAATCCCATTAAAAAGTGGGCAAAAGACATGAACAAAAGCTTTTCAAAAGAAAATAGACAAATGGCCAATAAACATAAAAAAATGCTCAACGTCATTAATCATCAGAGAAATGCAAATTAAAACTACAATGAGATATCACCACCCCAGTTAGAGCAGCTTTTATTAAAAAGTTCAAAAATAATAGGTACTGGCATGGATGCAGAGACAAAAAAAGACTAATACACTGTTGGTGGGACTACAAATTAGTACAACCTCTATGGAAATAAGTATGGAGATTCCTCAAAGAACTAAAAGTAGACCTACCATTTGATCCAACAACCCCACTATTGGGTATTTACCCAAAGGAAAAGAAGACTTTTCATCAAAAAAACACTTACGCTCAAATGTTTCTTACAGCACAATTCATAATTGCAAAAATGTGGAATCAACCCAAGTGCCCATTAATTCATGAGTAGACTAACAAAGTGTGATATATGTATACCATGAAGTAATACTCAGCCATAAAAAGATGAATTAATACGTTTCACAACAATCTGGATGGAACTGGAGACCATTCTCCTAAGTGAAATATCTCAAGAATAGAAAAACAAACACCATATGTATTCACTATTAAATTGGGACTAACTGATGAGCACACATGAGCACAGAGGGAAATAAAACTCAGTAGAAGTCCATCAGGAGGAAGGGGGAGGAGAAGAGAGGAGAGGAGGGGAGAGGGGAGAAGGGGAGGGGGGAGGGGTAAAAACCTATCTAATGGGTATAACGAACACTATTTGAGCGACAGGCACACTTATAGACAGGACTCAGGCATTACAAAAGTGATCCATGTAACCTAAAACACTTGTACTCCCTCAATATTTTGAAATAAAAAACCTTACTACAAATTGAATACAATATAGAATTACACATGGGACTATAAAACTTTTTACATTTAGCATAGCATGATCAGAATGAAGGAATCGATGGTGCTAAAGTGTACTTCTTTATCACTTACATGAGATGCAATACAAAGGAGTCTTACTTTCAGCTTGGAAGTTTATTCATTTTATTTTGTAATCAAAGAGCATTATCTCATATCATGATATGTTGAGAGACCTGAAGGCATGTTAATTGAATAAATGAATTAATGAATGGGAAAAAAGTGTCAAGATTGATGCTTTCATCATGTCAACTAAAAGAGCTAAGTTCCAGAGTTGGTTACTTAGGAAGCATGGTGATGTCATCTGTGAGGCAGGTGCTTCTCCTTCCACTCAGCATCTTCAGCATGTCGCCCTAATCTTCAGGCTTACACCCCCTGATCATAAAGTGCTGCCACTACTCCACGCATTATGCATTTGCCTAACCATATCTAAAGGAAGAAAAGTGAACAATCTCTTTGTGTGTATCATTGCCAGAGATGCTCCCACTATGCCCCACTGTATACTTTCCCTTGGGTCTCATTGCACGGATTAGGTCACATGTTTATGTCCTAAATCCAAGGAATCCTGAGGAAGCAAGTATGCTATCTGGCATTTTCAGTCTTTGTATCATAAGCTCTTATTAAACAAGAAGAACTGGGGTGTCAATCAATTATGTTGGAAACACATAATAAGAAGAAGAGAGAGAGAAAAATAAAGTTTAAGAAATTGTTTCAAATGGTCCAAGGAATGAGCTTTACTTTTCATATTCCAACAATCCATAGAAAGGGTCATAGACACATTACTGAGATGTGCACATTGAGGAAGCAGAGCGCTGAAAAAAAGAGAAAGGTACAAAATGAGACAGACCTAGAAGGATACCAGCAAAAGCTTTTCTATGACACAATATTGCATCATTTGGCCAAGAATGGGAAACAACCCTGGGGGCTTCAAAGGACATGAATCAGTGGGATCCCACAAAATGCCAAGTGAACTACAGCAAGACACTCACTGACCATTTCCCACTGGGATGCCCTGATTGAACTGATAGGAAATTCAGCATAGAAGGATGCCTTGGATGCAGTTCAGAATTGGCATGGCAGCTTGGCATGAGGGAGTTCTGAACTCCCGCAATCTTACACTGTGTGTCTCACATGTGCAACACCCAAAAAGGAGCTTTGGCACTGGCATTCGGATGGTCAGTGTATGGATATGAAAAACGAGGCCTGAGGAAATCAACACAGTTTCTATCAAAGATTGGCAGTAGATGTATCTTCGGATAATTTAGAATTTGAAAAGGTACAGGAATGATACTGGATAGTGACCCTCATGCATATTTAGATATAAAATAATCACATAATCATACAATTTCATTCTAAATGGAAACAGTCATAATTAAGACCAATTCTCTTATTTGATATAAGGATAAAACTTAGGTCCTGAGAAAGGCATAACTTGTCCAGAACCTCTTAATGATGCAATAGAAGAGCTGGGTCTAAAATTTAGGTTATTTTAATTTCAATTCAGGGCTCTTCTCATTATTTTACCTCTGAAATTATATAGGATATGTATTAAGATTTGGGGTTTTGGAGAAAGACTTGCATATGAATGCCTGCTCTGTCACTTAATGGCCGTTGATCTAGAATGACAAGCCTAATGTCTCTGAACCTTAGGTCCATCATCTGTCAAATGTGAATATAAATAGAAACTATATTGCAGGAAATTTGAGAAAATAAAATGCAGACTCCATAACATGGCATTAGAAGCCTGTGTGTACAATACTCACAAATGTTCGTTGTTAGCTGTTCCAGGACTCTATTTTCAGGAGATGTGTGAGGCCCTTGAAGATCTTATGGGAATTTAGGGTCTATCTAATTTAATTTAACCCATTTTACTGAAGTCATGTTGTTCAGTATGAGAGTATGACTCTGTAACCAGACCATTTGGGTTTCAATACCAGTGTTGCCATGTTTTATTTTTTATAGACTGTAAAAGTAACTGTTAGTAAGTCATTTAACCTCTCTTTGTCTCCAATTCTGCAGCTCTCAAATGAGCATTATAAAAGCATCTGTCTGAAGAGTTATTGTGGGGATTAAATGAGTTGATATATGTAAAGAGCTTAGAACAACGCTTAGTAAACAGTAGGTCCTATATAAGGGGCATTTTCATTTGTCTGTGATTACTGCTAGAATCAATTGTGAAACCATCTCATTGACAAATTTAGCCTAGCTTCAGAGTAGACATTCTGAACATAGCTTCTATTAAAGAAAAAAAAGACGAAGAAAAGAAAACAGAAAAGAAAAGAAAGGAAAAAAATCCATCACTGCTGAGCAACTCCTCCCAGTTCTAGAAGCCTCCAGTCCCCACAACAACACACAATGTGACAGAAGAATGTTAACACAGCGTAGTCTGTCCTGGGAAGTCTCCTTCTCAGCAAGCTAAGACCCTCTGTCCACAAGCACTGTTGATCCAGGCTGTACAAATATATCACTGTTTCAGTCCTTCCTCCATATCTGGTAGCCCTAGACCAGACAAGTGCCCAGACTCCAGAAAGCCCAGATATCAGCTGGGGAAGTGCAAGCTACTCTAAGACAAAAAGAAGCATCTGTAATCATCAGTGGCTCATTTAAATATCCAAGAAAATATCAGAGAAAAACCTGTAGTAAGTCTTAACCTTGAAAACACTAGAAACTTTAATCCTCGCCACATTAGAAGGGCAGCTAAAAATACTCTAAACCTTTGTTTTCAAAAAAAGCCACACTAGCAGTACTTTATGTTCCATGTGCTCCTTTTTCCTACTTTAAAAAAATGCATAAAATCCATCATAGGCTGATTACTCTCTACATTAGCTAGCGAAGCACCACTACAATTTTTTTCCAAGTTCTTCTCTGTCTGGGGGTCAATGTGGACAGGAGTGATATTGGATGGTGAACCTCAGATGACAAAAGTCATTCTTGGCAGACAGAGTCACAGCTGCTGGACGAGAGGAAACACACTTCCATCTGTAGCTGCTGACATTTCCCGGTCGTGGGGTAGAAGTTCCATATCCAGGTTATTGTAAAACGAAAGTTGATTTCCTCCTGATTTTCAGTATTTTTAAACTAAAAACACTAGATGATTCTTTTTTCTTTCTTGACTTTAGTAATGGACAAATACAGCCCACTATCTGTTTTTTTTTTAAATAAAGTTTTATTGGAACACATTCACATTCATTCGTTTATGACTGCTTCTACGAAGGCAGAGTGGAGTAGTTGTGACAGAGAGTATATGATGTGAAAAGCCTGAAATATCTGTCCTTTTCCAGAAAAAGTTTGCTAATCCCTGTTTTAAATTGACTTGCTTCTCTTTCATCCAAAAGTTCCAGTTCTAGGAATATATTTTCAGGGAATAAGTGAACAAAGAAAGGTCTAGACACCGAGATGTTCATTGCAATGCTGTGGCACAACAGCAACAAATTCGAAAACAATTTAAAGTACATTAAAAATTCTAAATATAAATATATATAACCAAAATATGTATAGATATAAGTATATAAAAATAATGACTATTACAAAACTGTTGAAAAGAATAAGATATATCTATTTAGTTTGATATAGAAATACATGAGCAATAATAACGGTACTTTTATTGAGCAATTAACATGGGCCAGACATTGTACTAATCCCTTTTTATTTACTATTGTCCTCAATTTATAGGAGAAAACATTGAGATTTGGAAAGATCACATTGTTGTTCGGGTCATACAAATTAAAAATGACACAGCTGAGATCTGAACCAAAATTTTCTTATTTGCCCAACTCCAAAGACAGGGACCAAGGACGAGAAGACAGAGGAGAGAGTGAGAGAAAGAAAGAGGGAGAAAGGAGAGGAGGAAAAAATTACAAGCTAATCTTAGCTTTTAATAAACTACAGGTATAAAAGAGCCACTCACCACTTCAAAATACTCTCTACTGCTATAAAAATGATGGAAAAAGAATTTCCTTTTCCTGAACCACTTGAGAGAAAGTTGCTGAACTATTATCTCATTATCCACAAACACTTTCATGTTATTTCTATAAACAAGGACATCGTTCTACATAAACACAATACTGTGATCACCATTAAAGCCAGAACTTAGTGTTGAAGCATTACTACCATGTAATACTCAGATATCAACAGTCCCAATCATGACTTTACGGCAAAAGGATCCTGTTCACAATCATTTGTTGTATTTCATTGTCAGGTCTCTTAAGTCTTCAGTTTTGGAACATTTCCTGTCTTTCTTTGACTTGCATAACTTTGAAGATTGTAGGCCAGATATTTTGTAAAATATATTAATAATATTCCTCATGGGTTTGTCTGCCATTCCCTCATGATTAGATTACACACATGTTTGGTTCTATGTTCTTCTCCTTTCATCTTATCATACAGTGAATGATTTCAATTTGTCCCATTACTGATAATGTTCACTTCATCATTACAAATGATGTCGATTAAGTAGTGCTTCTCCACTGTGAAGTTAAAGTTTTTTTTTTCTTTTATTTTGTTGGAGAAGAGTTACTTTGAAACTATTTAAAGTTTCCTTTCCTCTTCAATTATATTTATTTATTTATACACAGTTTGACTGATGGTTTCCTATTTTATTCAATGAGTTGTCATGTGCTACTGGCATTACGTATGTTGAAGCTCAAATCACGCTCAATTTAGCACAGAATTAGCACCCTCCTAACTGGTTTCTGTGTCTTTTTGACACATCCCCAACCTTCATTGAGTATTTCTTTACTTTCTGGCACAAAAACTTACCCCTGGTTCCTTCCAGTGAAAAGTATATTTGGAAGACAATATATGGTCACATGGAATGCTCATTTATTTAAAGCCACTTTTTTGAGCTAAGACTGACATGCAAAAAGCTGTACATATTTCATGTATATAACTCAATGAGTTTGGAGGTAAGTGTACACTTATGAAAGCATCATTCATTAGTCTATCCATCACTTTTAAAAGTTTCCTCCCACCTCTTTTTTATTATTATTATTCATATGTTTGTGTGTGTGTGTCACAAGAACATTTAACATAAGATCTTATTGGTATCACTGCTCCCAGGCCCTTTCAATTGATGCAACAAAGAAATAAATGAAACCAAATGACATGCATACTGTTATGGTTTGAATGTGGTGCTCCCTCTAAAATTCATGTTGAAACTAATCACTAACCTGAAGGTATTGATAAGTGGGGCCTATAGGAGGCGATTAGGTCATGAGGGCTGCACCCGCATGAGTAGATTAATGTCATTATAAAAAGGGCTTGCGGGAGTAGGTTCACTTTCTTTTATTCTTCTGCCATGTGTGGAAATGGCAAAAAGGGCTTCACCAGATGCCGGCACCTTGATCTTCAACTTCCCAGCCTCTAAAACCATGAGAAATAAATCTCCCCTCTTTATAAATTACCCAGTCTGTGATATTTTGTTACAGCAGCACAAATGTGCTAAGACACACACACATATACACACTTCCACGAAATCAGACTGATACCTCCAATTCCGATCTACCAAAACTGAAAAGATTCCTTTTAGTTTTTAACCTTTTGACATTTGATCTCCTTTCTCTGACAATGAGAAACCAGGCTCTCATCCTTAATTTATGTTTATTTTTTTCCTTCCATCCTTCTATACATAACCAATCTTTTATCTCTGCCAGTCCTCACTTTACCCAACTTAGGTTCCAACAGGTTATGTGGGGCCACTCCCTGACAAGGAAGCCCACACCCTGCATCCCATTTCACACTCAACGTTCCAAATTGGGCTTTTCCCACCGCCATGACATGCGTGCACCACTGCTCACCCTGCTTGGTCACTGACAGGCCATTCCGTTAGGACACGTGTGTGTCCCTCACTCTGCTCAGCCTCTGCCTCTTCTCAGAGCCACTGCAGCTTCCCTTTCCCTCAGCACAGCAACTTATCTCATTTTGCTCACTCTAAAGGCTTTAGGACTTAATTGCTCAAGAAAGGGAGAGTAAGGAAAAGGAGGGAAGTGAAGGAAATGGAATGTGAAGAGAAGAAACAAAACAAAATCAAATTCAACACTATGCAGGATAACTCAGAGTAGGGAAGAGAGACTGAGGAGACTGGCCATGGTGCAGAAATTTTCCATGAGAACAATTTGGAACAATCAATCCAGAAAAAAAACGAAGCATCAGTGTCATTGGCTAATGGAACATTCACTAAAAATGAAGGTTGGTTGGGGAAAAATAGAGTTTCTAGGCTTAGGGGGAATGAAAAATATGTTTTATATGAAATAGGTCTTTGATAGCTTTGAAAACAGAGAGCAGTACCTCCCTTTTAGACACTGTAGCTATATACCCTGGATCTTCCAAGATAATCACAATTATAGATGATTTTATTATTCTCAATTAAGCTGGCTCAATGAAAGCACAATTGAATCCATTATTAAGGGTTGGTAAGCCTGTGTGTGTGTGTGTGTGTGTGTTCATCTATATTCATATATCAGAACAAAATCTTTTATCAGCTTATATGATCCTATCCTTATTGTTTAGAAAATAATTATTGTAATCGCATAATTTTGATTTGACAATTGACTTTTTGGAAGGATTACACAAACATAGGGACCATCTAGTGATCCAAGTTTTTTTCTAAATGCCTCAGCATCTACATTTAAATCTCACTATTTGCTCCATATTCATCTCATTTTAGAAACACAAAGAACCCATGATACTTCTGTAGTAATTATTTGTTATTACAAAATAATAGCTTACCTCCGTGTATTAAACTTTGTGCTAAATATTTTGTATGTGTCCTGCCAAGCACTATACAGCCCTAGAATACAGGTAGTCTCATTACCACTTATAAAACAAGAAACTGAGATGGTCAGTTATGTAACTTTTTAAAAATAACACAGCTTTTAAGCAGAGCAAGGACCCATTCATTTGGTTTGTCTGACATTGGCATGCCTGATCTAGTCATCTAGAAAACTGCCTCACCATGCCGCCAAAAGAAGGCATGAAATTTATTTATAAATATTTCACGCCATCAGGAGCAAAAGCTTTCAGTGCAGCTTCCTAGGATAGAATTTCTTATTTTGAAAGAGAAACTGCAGACACTCTTGTGTTATTTCTGGGGACTTGGAACCACAATAACACATAAGGGTTAGAATGTGGCCGTGGCAGCGAATGGCCAGGCTCAAAGCCCAGCTCAGTAACGTAGGATCACGAGGAATTTATTTAACTTCCCTATGCCTCAATTTTCTCATCCATAAACAGGAATGGTAATGAATATCTCTTTTTTTCAGACTAAATGAAGTCATACATAAAGCTCTAAGTGCATGCCTGGCATATGGTAAGCACCCAATACGCATAATTAATTTTCTTGCTATTATTGCTGTTGATGATGATGCTGTTATTTCTTAGCCTCTAGCTATGCCTTACATCTCCTGCTTTTTTTTCTAATCTTAATTAACATCAGTGTTTAAAAGTGAAACTTGAAAAGAGACAATTCTTGATAAGAACAATTCATTCCTAACTATGAGAGCTCATGAAATCCTAGTGCACGGAGTCAAACAAATCGATTAATGTGCACATATACCAAGAGCATCTCCTATGTGCCAGATGCTATCTTAGACATTAAACTTCTAGTAGGAAAAGACAAATAGGCCCCTCGCCTTCATAGACCTCTGAGTCTCAGGTGTTCATTAGTGTGCTTCGTGCCACAAGTAACTAACAAAACACTGGGGGCGGGTGTCTTGTTCTCTGGCATGCACAGAGACGTCAGAATCACACGTGACATGGGTAGAGAGTGATTTAACGATGAGCCACATAACACTGACTCTTAAGCACAATCGTCCAGAGATGGATCCCAGCTCAAGGCTAGGAGGGTATCTGTCACTGGGTAGGCTCTATGGAAGAGAAACACAACAAAACCAGGAAATACTAAATAAGATTGCATTCAGTCTGCAAACCAGAGACAATGAGAAGGCCATCTTTGTTACTGTTGCACTAGTGTATGAGATAGTTCAGTTGTGCTGGGAGCATCAACTTGTACAATGAACATCTGTACACATACTTTGCAGTTTAAGAAACCAAACATTATCTATCAGTCGAAGCCTTCTGTGAATTCCTTCTCAATATCTATGATTACCACACATGTATGGGTCTGGTCATTTGCCCAACAGGCTATATCTTAACTTTTTTACTGTGTTCATGGATAGGATTATTCAAGTACGTTCAGGGTATAAATGGTCAACCACTTACAAAAATGCTTCCTAGTGAAGCAAAATGCCTTTACATGAGCTAAAAAGGTGTTTGTTGTCTGGCTTGGAGACAATGCTAAAGTTCAGAGTCAAGCAAAGGTCACCTTTCTAATAGCAGGCAATGTGCCAGACACACTCACTAACTTTGGTTTATGTCATTTTCAACGAGGTCTTACATTTTCTTCTTTTGACAGCTAAGAAAACTATACCTCAGAGAGGTAACCTTTGGGGACCTAAGTGAGTAGGAGAGCTGCTATTCATGCAGTCTTCCTGGGTACAAATCACTGCTGTCTCTCCCTTCATCACCAACCTGCCTGTGTTTTTTGAAAGCTTAGGCTTTGTGACCATTCTCAATAAACTGCCAGGGCTGGCTTTACCCCACACTACCTTTAAACCTTAATTTCCTCATCTGCAAAATAGAGGTGACCATAATATCCATGTTTTAGGATTACCTAAAATGTTAAATAAAAAAAAAAATTCTTCTAAGGTGCTTAGCACAGTAGATGCTCAATAAATAGTAGTTGCTACTGTTCTTTCTCATGGGAAAATTAAAAGATTATTTGAAAACCCAAAAGCAAACTGCACGATGCTGACTCTCCTAGTCTGCTGGCCAGTGAGTGAGTTTGTCTGGGAGGCGAATGGCACGGACGCTGGGTGTGGGAGATGGTCAGAGTACTGGCTATCTGTAAGAATTTGACTGACGTATTTATACATGTATTCAAATCACAGAAGACCATTCTGGGATAACTGTGACCCACCTCCAACACCGTGGCTTCTCTCTTCACTTTACTACCAGAGCTCAGCTTGTCCTTGTCTCTCCCTCCACAAGGCAAACTGTATTCAGCTTCAAATGACTTTGACCAGAAAGGTGGAAAATGCTATGATCTTGCAGGAGCAATTGGAGTGGTCTGATTAAGAGCATTGTCCCTCGGTTCAGACTAAGTTAACAGAACAGGGTTTCTTTACCACTTAGAAAAGAAGCAACACACTTCAAATTGCTAAGAGGAGTTAATCCGAGTTCTCTTTATTTCCTAAAGGAACCCCTTTAATACCTCAGCTCAGGGAGTTCTTAAAAAGTAGACCATTTCAGGGGTGCAGTATGGTGATGCCTTTGTCACCCTAAAACAAAATGGTTCCAAAGCAAAACTCACAATATATTTGAAACTGATACTTTTGCATCAGTTGTACTATTTCCTGGCAGACTAGGGCAATTGTAGTTGTCTCCGGTTTGCTATAAAATAATGTGTTTGGAAAGAGATCTGAAAGGAAAGTTCTCCAGATTCAGATTCAGTTCCGAGATTTTATTTCATCTTCCCTGAAGGGGGCTTCAGTATGCTCTAAAGAATTGGTATATATAGAGTCTTTTGCAGACTCACCAATTTGGATGCCAACAAAAATGTTTTTGAATTACCTCAGTGACATTTTTACAAGGAGCATGAAAAATTCTATATAGAAAGAGCCAAATTCCACAAACCCCGCAGGCCTTTCCTTCAGCCAAGAACCATATTGATATGAACAAGAGCATTTGACAGGACAGGGTTTGAAGAGTTCTTTCATGTGGAAAGTGCAGGAAGATTTATCAGTACATCCCTGACCTTTTCCTCGGACATAGTTCGATGTAATCTGTTTCGCATTCTGACTTTGCAAGAGACTTCTTTGAATTTTCCATCAGGGTGGGTGGACAACAAGTCATTTGCTAATGAAATTAGCCAGGACCAAAGGCTACTGCTATACTCTGAGTTACCATAAGGGAAAGCAATTTTACTGCTGTTCTCATGGGTGAGAGTCCTTTGAGCCTCTGCACCTATGCCACTAAGGACCTCTTAGCATAGGTGTCAAAGCTTAAGGTCTACTTCTTCATGGTAGCCTGTCTGCTGCTCTACCCTCAGCCCCACCACCTTCAGCCCCGCCACCCATGCACAGCCCAGCTGCGCTACTCTCTTTCTGGTTCTTGAGCATGTCAAGCCCATTGCACCCTCAGATCCTCTGCACACCCTTGTCCACCCCGAATGCTCTCCGTGTTACTTCTCTCACCTTACCACCACCCTCTCCCCTACTTTTATAAAACTGGCCTTTCTCAACCTTCAACCAAAATTTTACTTTTTCAGTAAGGATGTCCCCATATTTCAATATATTTAATCTCTTTTTTATTCTCTTTTATGTAGCCTATACAATTTCCAATAGATCTTTGACAGATCCTCTATAAATACTCCTCGTGGCAGGTAGCTCTCTGCTACACAAGTAGGCCTATTTCATTTTGACCAGATTTTAACATTAGAAAGTGATTCTTGATCAAAAAAGGCCTCTCTGAAGACATGGCATGGCAATTTTATGTTGAGAGTTTAGAATAAATGAGTCAGTTGAAAGTGGATGGTGGGCAGGGGAAGTATTAACTTCAGACAGAAAAAAAGTACATGCAAGAATTCTGAGATTAGAAAGAACTCTACCCACTAGAAGAATCTGAGGAAGACTGGTAATTCCTGGAATGGAGGAAAGGAGGCCTGATAGTTTGTCAGATATTTAATTTCCATATTAATTTTTTAAATTTACTTCTATATAAAAGAGACAGAAGGAAAATGATGTGATTTTCTATAACTCAGTGTTGGCTGGAGTGGAAAAGGGGAAGAGTGGAATTGGGAGGGGAGTTAGAAAGTGAGGGCTGTGAGCCAGCCTTGGAAACATCCTTGGGTTCCCTCTTTCTCATCAAGCCCATCGATTCTGCCTTCGTTCAGGCTCTCACCACATCTTTACCAGTCTGGCAGAGTGGTCTACGATTTCCCATTTCACAACTGGTTCCCCAGGTTCCATATGTGTGATGTGTATGTGTCCCGTTCTCATTACCAATAGACTCACAGGGAGTTCCACTAGACTTGCTCCAGAGTAAAATTCTGGATGCACCATCTATCAGCTTTGTGGCCATAGGTGAGCTCCTCATCTTCTCTTGTCTCATATCCGTCCTCCAGTAAAATGAGAATAATGTTATGTACTTTGTAGGATTATTCTAGTAATAGTAATAGAAATAAAGTGCACAATAAATGTAATGCACTGAGTCATCCCAAAACCATCCCCCGCACGCCCGGTCCATGGAAAAATTTCCTTCTATGAAACTCATCCCTGGTGCAAAAAAGATTGGGGACCGTTGGCTGTACATCAAACGAGAGCCCTATGTTGTAACTCCTCTTTCTTGCTTTTATTTCCCCTCATGAATCTTTCAGCATTTATTCGTCTGCTCAGTATACTATGATGGATAGCACTATCCCTTGATAGGTACCAACCTAGACTTCTAAACTAGTGACGTACGTGTTTTCTCCTCTTATTTTATGCTATACTTAAAGCTCATTTCACCGCTCATATTCATAGCATCCTTATTTTTAGATATCTGTCATCCAATATCTTATTTTCAAAGTAATAACAGTTCAAAATTTATCCAGATGATTTTTTTTAGTGCACAGTGTGGCATCACACATGCTGCAGCCCACTCAGCCAAGTTTTCTCAGGTTTTCCTCGCATCGTAAGATCCCCTCTGTCTATTTGCCATTAGCTGGAAAAGGCCACAGACAAGAGAAATGAATCCCAGTTGTATTTGTGTAACAGAAAAAAAAAAATTAAAGGAGAAAGAGGATCAATTAGAAAGATGAAAGTCCTCCAGGCCACCCTTAATCCGCTCATTTTTCCAAACTGTTGCTTCATTTTTACCCCCTCTCATATGTTCAGTTAGGAAAAGGGCCACCTAAAATATAAAACCCAGCACAGATCACAAAATATTTACTTGAAATTCATTTCTATAAACAGTAAAGCAGACATCAGCAAAATGCTACAGGAGCAGTAAGGCTCAAGCTAAATCAAAGAACATTATTCTTCATATATTCAAATTAAATTCCGGGCCTTTGCAGAAATGGGAAATCACTGGAACATACAGTCTAAGGAGATTTTAGAGAGGAAGAGGCTCTGTGAGTATCAGTGTATTCACCAGTGGTTAAATACAGCAACACAACACTAACAGTGGACTTCTATTGAGAAATTACTGAGTGGCAGGCACTGTGCTGAGCAATTCACCTTTGTTATCCCTCTGAACAACCTAATGATGTTAGTAGTGTTATCATCCCCATTTTACAGGTGAGGAAATTGAAGCTTATAGAGTTTAAAAAGGTGAATACTAAGTTCTAAGTTCTGGAAACTAAATTTAAATGCAGGCAGTAAGACTTTTCACCATTATGCATACAGTAGAAGCTTTGCATCTTACAGGAATTTGCAACTAAACCCACTTAACAGGGGAAGAAAGCATACACACGTGTGTGTGTGTGTGTGAGAGAGAGAGAGAGAGAGAGAGAGAGAGAGAGAGAGAGAGAGAGAGAGGGAGAAAGAAAGAGATACAGAGAAAGAGAGAGAATGCCCTGACTAGCCAATCAGTGACAAGCACTGCCTCCCGCTGCCATTCTGTGTACTGAGTGTGTTTCCTGGAAAAACAGGACATGAGAGACCCGACTCGGCCGTTCCCTTCCTCAGTCTCAGTTCTTCAGCATCTCTCACAGTGCGATCTTGCGAGCTGCTTGGGAGCCTTTCCAGTGCATGAAACACAAGACTTTTTCACACAGCACAGCCCTATGGATGAGCCAACCACTTCATCGGATGCTCAATCACAGGAAGGTCCCTCAGGTCCATCTGCAGGTTAGAATTTAACTGAGGCTCATTGGGAAATGGTACTTCTGTCTCCAAGGTGGCACCTTCTTAAGGGATTTTGAGAAGCAACACAACCTTGACCCATGCACCATCCTTAAAACGTAACGCCACTGTGAAGTGCAGCTCCTCTCTGCTTCCCGACAGCACAACTCGTGCTCTCTCTCAGAAAGCTCATCTTGGGGCCTTTATTTTGCTCCAGTGGTTCATATTTCAGGCCTCTGTATTGCTGTGTAGAATCAAATAATGTATAACTATTTCTCAATTTCTTTAGAAAAAAATTAAGAGCGCTTCCTCTGGAACAGGTATTATCTTCAAGACAAAGTTCATTGTATTATAATAAGCATTTTTGAACGGTCCAATAAAGTCTCTCTGTTTGACCTAGGACAATCTTTTTCTTGGTAGAAAAGTAAGTGAACAGATTTCCAAACTGAGATAGGGTGATAAAGACAGAGACATGAAGGACTGGACACGAACATGGATTTATGCAAATACACAGACATGTGCCCTTTTCCCTCTCCATTTCTAGCTTTGTGCAAAGAACAAAGGAAAACTCTTAGTAAAGGAAAGATATATGTTTGAATTCCTGCTCTGTCTCATAATATCTGTGCATCCCTTTAATTTATGTGAATGCTCCTCAAACATTTATAGAAAGTTTATTGTAATAGCTATTTCAGGGGTTTACTGGGAAATCAATATAGAGTTCCTGGAGTAGAGACATCCCATCAAAAGTTGCTGCCTCCACAACTCTCGTCCCCACATTATTTCAAGAAATAAATAGTAAGTCCCCTAAGGTGTGTAATCAAAACGTGACTCTCTAGGAATCCATCCTGGTGGATGGTGCTCTTCAGTTCATAGTCATGAATGCACAGGGTTATTTTCTCACGTTGTCCGTCTCTCTTTCCAGGACTTACACTTCATTTTTTTTTTATCTCACTAGCTTTTCAGCAAGATTTTTGGAGTTTGTTGTCTGCATGACACTATCTTGCTCTGAATCAGAGAGTGCACTGAAAAAATGACTGTACCTGTGTCACGGTAGTTACCTGTCATGAGTCAGAATATGTATAGAATACTCTGTCTAAAAAGAGTGCTGTTTTCACAATAAAAATCGCAAAAAAAAATCACCTGCTTCTTGCTAACAGTATACCTGCTCCCCACTTCCCTGAAACAAAATTCTTCAATTTCATAACAACTTTTATTTTAATTAGTCCCCAAATGACCATCTATCTCCCTAGTACTGTATTTTGTTTGTTGATTTGGCTTGGCTTTTTTTTTTCTTCTGCATTTCACTTGACTTAAAAGGAAAATAAATTAATTTTTTTAATGAAAAAGACAAAGTAAGTTTAGTTAAACCATTTCAATTTGGTGTTTGTGTATCAGTGCCTAAGTTTTAAAATGCTAGCACTGCTGTCTTCTCCAGACATAGATGGGACTCCAAATGGCTGGCTCTAAATCTTACAGGATAAGTGTCTAAACCCCATGTGTAAATGATGGATTGGCAAAAATGCAAGGATGCAGATGAACTATACCGTCATCTCAATTTGTTTGGGACTTTTTATTCATGGCATATTTACCTTCTTTTTTTTTTTTATTTCAGCATATTATGGGGGTACAGATGTTGCCCTTGCCCCTCCCCCAAGTCTGAGTTTCAAACATGTTCATCCTTCGGGAGGTGCGCATTGCACTCTTTGTGTATGCATCATATTTACTTTCTTAACTAAGTTTTAGTCCCTCTCATGTGACATAACTTGTGATCCTGAGAGCATTTCATTTTACTAAAGTGGGGCAAGTGGAACCTGAAAGATGTTTGGCGGCTGAGGGAACTAGCCTGGCTATTTCAGTTTGCTACAGCATGATCAGTTCAACAGCCAAGCACTGAGTATCCACTATGTGCCAAGAAGTAACCCTTCCTTGGTGTTGAGTCTCTGTGTGGCCAGCACTTGCTGTGACTCCACTTGCTACAGGTCACAACGTACCATCTCTAAGTCATACGCCCACTTTTGTCTTAGAATAGCAAGAACAAATACTTTTCTTTTCCTCCTAGCTATATCCCTTATCTATGTTTAACTGCTTGTGAGACAGTTTTATGAATTTTAAAAATTTCGTAATGATGTCATATAGGTAATGAAAATTATACTTAAAATCAACAAATTGTACCAATTTATTTATTAGTTAAAAAAAGATCGCTCATTGTGTCTTGCACCAAGACCTCCACTCCCCCAAATTCAGCTCCCAGAAACAACCACTTTTCTCTTTTTTACTTACTTATTCACATCCTTATTTTAAATAGAACTTCTACTTCCAGATATTCAATACAATTCTCAGCTCAAAAACTTGGCTGTGCTGGGTGACGCCAGCTCTAATGAATATTAATTCTAACTTAAGCCCCTGAGTGAGCAGAACAAGAATCCACAGAGATAGAGGAGTGTCTGGAACAAGAAGCCTGGCATCTTGTTACTTTCCCTCTCTGGTGTCATGCTGGGACACAGCAGTAGAAAAAAAACGGTAAAGCATTTTCTTATAAAACCTTCTCTCAATCTGCATTCCACCAGCACACCTGACCCCAAACTTCCTCCAGATATTTTTTCCATTCCTTTTCTTTCTCAATGCTACTTCCTTTCTCTTTCTTAATCTTCACATGAAGACTTAGATGGATGAACAATAGCAGCTGCATCAGAAAGGCCATGTTGTTTAGAAAGTAATTACATGGTCTTTAGAATCCAAAAATGTGGTGGGCATCCTAGCTCTACCACAAGAGTGACCTTGGGAAATCTTTAAGCTTGTTATACAACCTCTAAAATGATAACAATATTACCTACCTTTCAGGATCGCTGTGAGAAAAATGTACAATATAAAAATCACCCAGAATATAATAGGTATGAAATAAATATTTTGAAATTTTCTGGAATAAAACACTGTTGCTAAACAGAAACCAATAAAAATTTGTCATTGAAAGGTAGTAATAAATTCTGATAATGGCAAACATGCTGGCCATAAGTCCCCTCAGTTTCCCTCCCAACATTGGCATTGATTTGTTACTCTTTGTAAAGAAAGATTTGACTGTCTATTGATTAGGTGGGACTATTTTGAGTTGTGCTACTATCTCCCAAAGACAAAATAAGAAATTAAATCATGATTTTGGCAGGCACCGAAATATTTACATTAAAGATGTTTTTAGATGAAAGGTAAAGTGCAAAATCGTTATGGCATCAGACTCTCACTCCATAAAGATAGGCAATATGACTCTGTACTTGTTAGCTGTGAAACTATGGGCAAGTTACTTAACCTCTTTAAGGCTCATTTGCAAAATAAGAATAATGGTATTGGCCCTCACTGTATAGAATTTTTGTGTAAATTAAATGAAAAAATATATGCAAAGAAATTGCCTTAATACATTTGGTAAATGCTTTTTCCATGACTATTATGGTGATAGCGAAGATGATCACAATGAAAATGATGTCATGAAATATCAAGGAATATTAAGATATCAAGGCTTGGAGAAAGCCTTCTTTGGGTGGGATCTTGCTAACTTGATTTTTTAATTAGGGAGCTTCTGCTATTGCTATGATAATTAATCAGACCATTGATAATGATATATAGTGACTTTATTTTTCTACTAGAAAATAATTGGATCTGTCACCTGTTAATTATAACATTAGTTAAATATTTTGGAAAGTCATTAGAGAAATACCTACTACATTTCTTTGGCATATTTCTGTGGATTGCAGATGGTGATAGCCTCTGCATAAAATTAGTCATTTGTGACTTCAGATAGTGCCTTGCCTCTCCTGAGACTCCACATTAAATGAAATTTGAGGAAAATGACAGTACAAAGGACAAAGAAGATGAACGTTTGCGGTAGTTTTTTTAAAAAAAAATAGTTAATCTTCATGTTGTGCACAGGAGACACTATCAAATCAGGCTATTAAAGTAGATAAATATAAACCTCAGATACACACTAGAGCTTTTTTCCGTTCGTCCTTATACTTCTATTCCTTCCCTTCATGATGCCGTTCAGTCCATAAGTCACGAACAGAGTTACCTACTCTCAGGGCACAAGTTCTTCAGGGGCATGGTTGTACAAACAGCACCCAGCTGACAGTAAATCGCAGCCCAGGGACAATCATGCCACAGCCAAAAGGGAGTAACTAAAGAAATTTTTTTTTAAGAGAATGTCAACCAAGAAATATGTATCAGTCAAAACTACTCTTGTATAATGAAGAATAAATTATGACATTACCAGATAAATAGAAGCTGAGAGAGTTTGATGCTGATAAATCTACTCTATAAGAAATGGTAAAGGTAGTCCGTTAGTCCCTTAGGCAGAAATCAAGGACACTAGACAGTAGCTCAAAGCCATATATGGACATAAAGAACTCCAGTATGGATAACTAAGGAAATAAACATAAAAGCCAGTATTATTGTAATTTTGTCTGTAACTCCTCTTATCATTTGCTATGTGATTTTAAAGATAAAGAGATAAAACAATTTTATAATGATCATAAATTTATATTAATGAGCAAATAATGTATAAAGGTATAATTTGTGACAATGATTTGCATGTTGCATCCCCTGATGATGCAATGCCTTTATTATCTATTAATTGTCTTTTATGTAGAACTCATCCATTATAGATTATAAGTGCTCTGAAAATCCTATGAGAATTATTATTTTACAGCATACTTAAGAAACAAATATCATTCTTATATCTTCAGCAACTTGTATCATGAACCTTGCTAAACTCTGGATAAATTTATGTATTGGAAACAGATTTTAAGAAGAAGCTGTTTAGCATTGCTTATATTATATAAAGCACACTAAACATCCCCACAGTAAGTAGAATAGTTGAGTTCCAGGGCAACTGACCCTTTGCTGAGACATAAAGGGCCTCCCAATATCTGAACAATATCCGTAGGAATCATCTCAAGCCTAGTGATCAAACTCAGTGTTTGTCATATACAAGACAGTGCTCTGCACCCCAAAAGACTGTGCTAATTATAATCAAGAAGTAAAGAGACCTATACCTCATTTCTTCTATTATCTATTAAGGACTCATCTCAAAGGAGGAAATTAAAAAGAGTATTTTTTGTTCTCTAGAAGACAAAGGAAGTTTGTCTTCAATCCAGATTTTTAATGTTAATGCTTGTTAAGTCAAGCAGTAAAAACTACTAAATACCAGCTCCTTAATTTTCACTAAAGTAACAATCAATTAGAATTTTTAAAAATTCAGAATTATGAGGAATATTTTTAAAAGGTAAAATAACATGAATCTGATTAACAAAATGTAATCACAAAATATTCTACACAACAAACATCCCTTAGCAAACTAATCATGAAGATTTGGCATTAGCCTATTTATTGTTAGGATGTAAACAACGGTCTCTAAATGACTGAAAACAGCTTGTTCTTTGAAGTAAGCTAAATTTGCCCTGTTACAGGCATATATACTTTATTGTTTGTTGAATGTTATCATTTTTTTCTTAAATATAAGTAGAACATTAAAGTTTACAGTGACATTCTCATTTAGTCATCATATGCCTTCGTGAGGTAAGTAAAGCTACTTTAACGGACAAAATTGTGAGGCTTAAAGGTATTTTACAACTTACTCGAGGACAGGAGTGTGTAAGGGTTAGGGCTAGAAATCAATAGAATTAAGTTCCTTCTAATAATTCAGGTAAGCCTTGACCAAAACCCACAAAGTCTAAGTCAATGACATTTGAATGAATATGGCTGTTTTTTAAAAGAGATATATATTGATTAAAGAGAAAAACATCCTTTCTCTTTGCTAATTCTTAGGGCATTAGTATAGGAAGTGTTAGAAGTAGAATGGAGAAGTCTATCTCCCCTGACTTTAACTAGCCTAGACTGCACTATAAAATTTATCATTTCTTTATTTATTAGCCTATTTCAACTTAGCAAGAATAATGTATGTTAAAATAAATTAATATTTTTTTCTTTTATGTCTATCAAGAGCAGAAAATCAGAACGAAAAAGATCTTTTGAAGTTGCACTGAGCATTCTTCCTCCTCGCCCCACTGTCTGCACCGCTCTTGTACAGAAATGCTTATGGGAGAAATTAGATTCACTCTTTGCATAAACCGATATATTTTGCTGGTGGCTATGCAAGTCCAATTAACTCTTCTGACAACATGGTAAGATGAGGATATCGGATTACGTATGTAGCCAACTAGAAATGTCATGGTTGAATACTCACTCTTGTAACATTATTTGAAGTTACAAAATCCTAGTACTGAAAAATATTTTATGGACCTCATATATGCTTAGGACTAAATTGGGGGATTTTCTGTAAGAATCAGAACTATGTGGGGCATAAAGTAGCAGGAAGACATCTCTTACTTGTTATTACCAATATTACTACCACATTACAAAAATTAACATTATTGATAGAAGAGAATATAATAAAATAGATGGGATATTGGGCTGGAAAATCAATAGACCCAACTCTCAATTTCATTTCCACTGCTTCATGAGTCATAATCACTCTCATTTAAAAAAATATAAATAATAATTATGCTATGAAAATTAAATAAGGTAATATACATGATGTGCTTTGAAATGTTATAAATAATAAGATATAGATTATAAAATTAAGTTGGAATCATACATTTTCTTCTGAAATTATTTTAAATTCTAATATAAACTAATCTTATAATTTTATTTTATACATTAAAAGTATACCCAAAGACATATTTATTAAAAAAATATTTGAAAACCAAACCTTACCTGAATTGTGCTAAAGATAAATGAGCAACTCTTTCATTGCCCTGGTATGAATATTTTGTAAATGAGAATGGAGTTTCTAATCAGACCACGGAAAAAAACTTCTGCCAGAAAAGTAAATCGCCACAATATTGGGCAGATCAACAAAAATAGAAAGGGCTCTGTAAGGAACTCAAAGTCAGATTCCAAAAACCAAACAAGTGAGCAAATCTGACCACCAGGACCAAACAAGAAACCACAGCTCTCAGCCTCCCACCACCAACTCCTACCCACTGTGGTCATGGTTCAGTTTTGATTCAACAAGGGTAAGAGCTAATCCTCCTAAGAACACTTCTGGGTTGGTATTAGCACCCACAATTCAAAAATAAGAAAACTCAGGCTCATCAAGGTTATGTAATTTCCTCAAAGTCACACAGGAAGTAAGTGAAAAAAAGTCATATTTGATCTCAGTTCTGCCTGAGATCTGCGAGCCCGTGAACTTTTCACTCCCTCATGCTAACTGGATGAATCAGGCATTTCCTTTGAAGTGACTAGTCTGCTTTCATCTTTGTAACCCTTGTACACATAACATAACTTTCTTTCCTGACCTTTCATCATAGGCAAAAAAACCACATGGTCTTGATCACATGGTTAAAAAAGAAACACAGAAAGTTCATGGAGGAACCACAGGAGGGAAGGGCCAGGGCCCCCTCCATTTCCCAACTGGGTGAGAAGGTAGAACTAAACAATAGGGTCGTTGAGCTACTTATAACATCCACATGGCTGCTATGAAATGGGACGGTTAGGAGCGTAGACCCTGTGTGAGTAACATCCTTGCTCACCATTGTGTGTGGATACACTGACCAGCCCTCCAGTACAATGAGTGTTTGTTTTCTTTTTTGCATAGCCAAAACCAATAAGGAAAAACTCATCACTAATAACAATGAATCCCTTTGTCTAAGCTGCATGGAATACACCTTTAACCAGGAATAGCCATGGGCGTGAGAATAAACAAACTCAAAGTGATCTAGTTGGTGAAGCTGCTGGTGATCTCTAAAACCAACCTGGAAACAATTTGTCTGAATTTCTAAGGTGTCCCCCATCATCCTGCCACCTGGCATCATAACACTGGCATGACAAAAGAGGTTTTGTAGATTCAATTAAGGTAACAGATCAGTTGACACCCAGAGAGGGAGATTATCTGGGTGGGCAGACAGTGTTGGGAGACATTTCTTATTGGCACAAATGAGGCAATGGAGGTAGGGAGGATGCTGCTGGTATCAGCTAAGCAGAGGTTAGAGGCCAGAGATGCTGCTAAACAATGCGCAGTATAGCCTAACAAAATAGAATTACCCAGTCCAAGATGACAATTGTGCTGAAATCGAGTATCTGGATATTTAGTTTAGAAACTTATAATAGCATACTTTTATTTTTTCACTTCCACACTTTATGCTACTGTTGTCATATGTTTTATTTATACAAAAGTTATAGACTACAGAATACATTATTGATATTTATATTTAAACCTTTGATGAGAATTTTAACAGTTTAATTGAGCTATAATTCACATACCATAAAATTCACTCATGTAAAGTATAAAATTCAATAAATTTTAATATGCTCACAGAGTTCTGCAGTCATCATCATAATCAATGTTAAAAATTTATTCTCACTCCCCGCACAAAAAATCCATATTAGTAGTCGATAGCCAATTGCTTCCCACATCCCTCCTTACCAAAATCTAGGCAATCATGATTTTACTTTTTGTTTTATAGATTACCTACTTTGGCCATTACATATAAATAGAATCATACAATATGTATTTTTTTGTGACTAGCCTGTTTCACTTAGTGTAAGATTTTCAAAGCTCACCCATATTGTTGCAGTACTTCTTTCCTTTTTATTGCCAAATAATGATCCACTGAATGGATAAATCACATTTTATTCATATATTCATCAGTGGGTAGACATTTGGGCTTTTCTACTTTTTGACTATTATGAGTAATACTGTTATGAAAATTTCTATCCAAGTTTCTGTGGGAAAATAAGTTTTCATTTTTTATTGGTATATACATAGAAGTGGATTTCCTGGATCATATGGTAACCGTGTTTAGCATTTTGAAGAATTGCCAAACTGTCTTCCAAATTGGCTGCACCATTTTACATTCTCACCAACAATGTGTGGTTCCAATATCTCCACATTCTAACACTTGTTAATATCTATCTTTTTTATTATAGTTACACTAATGGACATAAAGTGGCAGCTAACTGTGGGTTTGATTTGCATTTCCCAGATGGTGACTGATTGAGATTTTTTTAATGTTTTTTTAATGTGTTTATTGGCTATCCATATATTTCCTTTGGAGAAATGTTTATTTATGTTCTTTATCCATTATTAATTGAGTTATATGTCCTTTTACTATTAAATTATGAGAGTTCTTAACATATTCTGGATACGAGTCCCTTATCTAATATATGATTTGCAAATATTTTCTCCCATTCTGTGGTTTGTGTTTTCACATTCTTGATGGTTCCCTTTGAAGCAGAAAAGTTTTTAGTTTTGAAAAAATACAATTTTTTTTGTTACTTTGGCTTTTATTTTATATCTAAGAAACTATTGCCTTGCCCAAAGTCATAAAGATTTACTCCTGGGTTTTCTTTCTAGAATTTTATAGTTTTAGCCGTTACATTTAATTCTTGATTTATTTTAAGTGTTGTGTATAGTACGAAGTAAGGTCCACCTTCACTGTCTTGCCCACAGATATCCTACTGTCTAAGCCTCATTTGTTGAAAAGACTGTTCTTTACCCCATTGAAACCTATATATAACTTTACAACCTCCTTTCGCAGAGAGAAAGAATTCTGAGCAAATGTCTTCAGTCTTCTCACCTTTGAGGGTGGTGCTTTAAACAAAGACAAGTGAGTGCTGGATAAAGGTTTATTTTTTAATTCTTTTCTTTCTTCACTAAAATTCCATAATTTTAATTTCTTTCTTTTTTCAGTAGTACTGTCCCTTTAAACTGCTGATCCTGATCACATTGAGGGCGAAGGAAAACTGAAAATTGTCCTGTATCATTGACAAAAAGAGCTCACTAACGGTTTATTCAGGCAATGTCACAATCATTTCTAAAGGCCACAAGTGCCAAGACACTCTCATTTCTGGCCTCTGAGGTGTTGACCTGACGCTGAAGTCTAAACAGCAGGGAGCTGAGCTGACGCCTATCAGGTGGATTACATAAAGCACATGCATCGGCTCTGAATTCACACTGTAGTGAGAATGCCATATCTACTGGGAACACATGCATCTCACCTCATTCTTACTCGGGAAACATGTGGAGAGGAATAGAAGAGCCAGGCCGTGAAGGTTAGGGAGCCAGCAGAGGTGTGTTATCAAGCAAGTTAGCATTGTGGATGCCTAGAGCATATCGCACCAGGAAAGTCTGGGAATTGGTGGGGATTGTACACCTCTGAGTTATCCCAAATGAGGGTGGGGAGGAAACTGGGGTACTTACGCATCATCGTCATATAGATAGATATAGATAGAGATAGAGATAGAGATAGAGATATAGATATAGATATAGATACATATATGACATTTGTTACAGGAATTGTCTCACACAATGATGGCGGCTCAGAAGTCTTCCCACCTGTCATCTGCAAACTGGAAAACCAAGCAAGCCACTGTCATTTAGTCCGAGTCTGAAGTCCTGAGAATTGGGTGGGGTGAGGGGAGGGCAACCAATGGTGAAAGTCTGTCCTGGTCTGAATCTGAAAGCCTGAATACCAAGAGTCGCTTTGTCTAAGGGCAGGAGAACATGAAAGTCTCAGCTCCAGCACAGAGAATGAATTTGCGCTTCCTCATCTTTTTATTCTATTCAGGCCCTCAGCAAATTGGAGGAGGCCCACCCACACCGGAGGGCCATCTGCTTCACTCAATTCACCAACTCAAATGCTGATCTCTTCCAAACAGACTCACAGACACACCCAGAAATAATGTTTACTATGTTTACCGGCAATCTAGGCATTTCTTAGCCCCATCCAGTTGACACAAAATTAACCATCACAGGCAGGAATAGCAGTTGGAAGCTGGGCCAGCAAGCAGTGAAAATGTGAGGGCCGAGGGCTTGTAGTCAGTGCACCGACAGTGTCTTCTACGATCACTTACGTTTCCACTTTCTAGAACAAATCTGGACCAAAAAGCTAGCTTAAAAAGATGTCCTTAAGTACTCAAAACTCCTTTTCTTTGTGGAAGATGCCACAAACTCCCACTTGGAGGTATTTGCTGATTCCTAGGAGAGACTTCAACTTTTCACACAATTTGAATAGCGTAGGGCATCTGGTTCCCTAGCTCCCGATAGCTTTCATAGTAGAAGTAGCAGATGCCTCCTGTTGGCAGACATATGCCAAACACTGAGTAAATGACGGTAGAGTGGTAACAGCTGACAGTGCAGAAGGAGATTGAAAAACTATTAAAAAAACAAAAAGCAGATACAAGAAAGCGAAGAATGTAGAGCTTTAGGACAAGGAACAAATAGCCTTATACTTTTATCCTTAAAGGCTTAGTATATTAAATTTCAGTATAATAAATCAGTACCGCAATAGGCATTCATTAATCCAACAATTATTGAGCATGTTAGTATGTCATTTGTATTGCTGTAGATGCAGGGAGATGTCTAATTAATATTTCCATCAAAGTCACAGCCATTATGGAACTACACTACTCTAGTGAAGGCAGATATTTTTTATAAATGCATATTTAAAGTGGTTATGCTCAAAATGATGGAAGTAAAATTCATCTTAAAGAAAAAGCAGAATCATACAAAACTTTCTTTAATGTGGAGGAAATAAATATGGACATGCTCCAAAAATATAGAAAACTTTGTTATTCCAAAGTATTCATTCCTCAGGGGTGACCAATAGTTGGACTTTCACTGTAACTGCCTTGAACTTCCTCCCCCTTCTCCTGCTTACCTTCTGAGTGAGAGGCCTTTGTAAGCAATAATGTGGTGAATGCAAGATTAAGCACAGGAAGGGAAAACTTACAGAATTGATCCTCAGAAAGAACGACTCACCCTTGGAAAACTTTCTATAATGGTGTGAGAGGGACAATTCAGACAGCGAGAGCGTGGTACGCTGCAGAGAGCTTCAGAGTGCAGGAGAGCTGAGTCTGAGGCTTAGCTCAGCTATCTGGTAACTATAATCTTGGACAAGCAACTTTCTCTGAGCCTCAGTTTCTTTGGGTGCATAATGAGCTTTTTATTAATGCTAGCTTTGCAGAATTAGGAAATCGGATTGAGACAGCAAATGAAAAACGCCTCGCTCAGCAGTTCCCGATACACTGGTAGCAGAAACTCAGTAAATACTAGTTCCTCCCTATTCACATGAGTATTCTCTCACTCTGCCAACAGTGGAGGCAGATTGTGTTGATCCATCCACATATATGAGCCCAAGGGTGCCCAGTGACGGCTGCCCTCAAGTAAATTTGCATGTACATTGTGTTAATTAAACAGATTTATCTAACAGAAGCTAATAACATGGAGATGTCCCCCACATAAGTTGAGATTTGTTGCACATCTTAATCATACTCAGCTCACTGAACCAGACCTCCCAAAGCTCAGGGATGTGCAGGTTTCAAAAACAGGAGTAGTATTTTGCTAACAGAGTCTACCCACAACTCACTTTGCTGTGTTCCAAGCGCTCTCTATAAAGATGCCAAGAACTCTAATGGCCCAGAACTTGGAAACATTTCTTGAGCTTCTGAAATCACTGACAACCAGGAGCAAATACAAGCAAGGAGAGATAGCGAAAGAGGTCTTCACCCATTTGGGACCCGCTCCAGATGTTTAAGGAAAATCAGTTGCTTACAGCACAGGTCACACCTGCTTAAGTAGTTATAATCAGAGCCTGCTGAGGTTCACAGAGAAATTAATAGTAACAAATAAGTAACCTAAGGAGGCTCAACAATTCCACACCAAACTGAGAAGAACAGAATGTCATGCAATAAGATGACAAGTGAAATTGCAAGTTAATGACCTTGTACTTTACAATATGATGAGGCATATATAATACCGGTCTGGAATAAATTGTATCATAGAATATACATGCACATAATAACAGTTTCTAAATAAATTATTTTAACACTAATAGCAATTAAATTGCCTTGTTTTAATATTAATATAAGATCTGATAATTAAGATGTGAGTGGCTTGCTGCCTGGTTCTTGCCTGATGTGGCACAAAAGGAAAATATTTTTCACACCTGTAATCCTAGCACTCTGGGAGGCTGAGGCAGGAGGATCGCTTGAGGTCTGGAGTTTGAGACCAGCCTAGCAAGAGCCAGATCCCATCTCTACTAAAAATAGAAAAATTAGCCAGATGTGGTGACACACACCTGTAATCCCAGCTACTCAAGAGGCTGAGGCAGGAGGATCACTTGAGCCCAGGAGTTTGAGGTTGTTGTGAGCTAGGCTGATGCCACAGCACTCCAGCCCAGGTGACAGAGTGAGACTCTATCTCAAAAAAAAATTTCCCAGCTACGGTAGTTGTGAATAAACATCCAAACTTTTTATATGAATATTCTTTTTCAGATGAACATGCACGAACAAAAACTTCACCTATGTAGTACCTTTCCCCTCTCCCGTATTCAGTCTGAGTCAGGTGTCCTTCCTCTGGGCTACTGTGTGTAGTTCTGTCCTGGCACTGTGCATACCACATCCTAAGCATCCATCCTTGGATCTGTTTATCTTGGTCCTGAGGACAGAAGCATGAGTCCCTTGTAGTCCCCAAATCACATGTTTTCTGGCACTGAGTTAGAACCCAGATGTACACAAAGGAAATGAAAATCTCATAATCCCTGAAATTAATGAGCTTCAATTTAGCAAAATAAATAACAACATACAAACTACTTACATAAGGCATAATATATTGGCTTTCCATAATGTTAAAAGAAACAATTTCTGGAAGGTGAATGGAAGGAGTAAGTAACTGGTTGGCAAGTAGCAGGAAAGGTCATAGAGGTGGCATTTCTTTTCCTCGGAACTTAAAAGAAGAGACTCCTCCTGACAGGAAGTCCTCACGTGTGTCTCTTTTCCCATAAGTCACGGGACATCATTTCAAAGTATTATTCAATGAAGAAAGAAAACCCATCATCCCTGAAGCACAAACAGCCTTATCTCTGCTAAGGCAAACCAAAAAGAATTTTAGAAACATAAACAAACCCTGGATTCAGGAGAGAGAAAGGATGTGTGAGGAGAGTTGTCAGAGGGAGAATCACAAGAGAAGAGAATTTAACACCCATGGTGGATTGTGACTAGAAGAATATCACTATCAAATTAAATAGTTGACTCTCCAAGAAGAATGAATGGGTTGGGTGTAAATGGATCAAAGGAAGCATGTAGGTATCAGTGCACTGCCTGGGGCAAATGAGTGAGTTGTAGGCAGGCTTTACTCTGGAAAGGGCCAGCTAAATGGACTGAATTCTCAGGAGACCCTATAAATAACAGCTCTCTGTCCCTTCCTGGATTCTGAACAAAAAATTAAGGCTAAGGCCAATGGAGTTCAAAATGTTGCCTTTACCACAATAAAGTCAAAACTAGGGGATATAGCTTAGTATAAAAACAAGTATGTCTAAACAAAACAAAACAAAACAAATAGGTCTGCCAAATGAACTCAGGATTGAAGAAGACTTATCCAATGAGAATTGGAAGAATTATCCAATGAGACATTATCCAGTGTGCTCAGATACACTAGGCCAGGGCAGAGCACACCGAAGCAGGAGGTAGAGGAAAGAGCCACCCCTAAAACAGCAGAGAACACCACCTCCCTGCGGGTGGTTACCTCTTGAAAGGAAAAGCCAAGCAGGCCCAGTATGTTGTTTGCAAATTTATCAATCCAATAAGCCATCCCAAGGTGGGGCTCATAAATCTTCATTCTTAACAAGCAGCCCTTAGTCTCATTCCATCCCCCCATGTCCCCACCTCAAGTAATTTTCTTGCCATCTGTCTGTAGATGTTCTTTCAGGAACAATGCACTACCTACTTTGTGCTGCCTGTCTCCAAGGTTCAACTGTGATATTGTGATGGCCTAGCAAGGTAGTAAGTGAGCTATGTCAAGTTTTATAGAATTCTTTATCATTATTAGTCCTATGTAATTATGCACCAAATTGCTATTCTGTTTTCATTTTATGTTCCCAATTAAATATATATTTTTAAAAGAAATTCTATTGACTCAATTGGTCCAGAGAAAGTCTAAAGGTTATCTTCCATGAAGTGGCTACCTAATGACTTCATAAGTGTGCTGAAGAACACTTCCTTTAATAGTTCCTTAAACTGCAGTTGTGAGAAATGGCCATCAAATTCTGCAAATGACCTTTTTCCAAGAGCTCTCCATCCGAGCAGAAATGGTATGCAAAGGCCTTGGGACCCTGACACTCACACAAATCTCATCCCAGTTTTCTTAGCTAAGTACCCATTAAAACAATCATCTTGCTATTCCCCAGGTGTTTCAATTACTCTTTTTAAATTAAAGACCAAAATCAAATAATTAAACTCTAGCCTTCCTTTTCCAGGCTGAGCCATAGACATTAAATCAATGCAGGGATGGAGAATGTGGGTTAGAGCAAGAAGCCAAAGGCCGTGGTAGCTGCTCATTTTTATCTTGCAAAGTTTTCAGAGACTTGTTATTTTTATTTGGTTGGTTGGTTGGTTTGCTTGTGCTTATGAGGTCTATGTCTGGCTTGTTTAACTAATTGTGGCACTATGCTTGGTCCACAATGACAGCCTTTAGAATCAATAGATGTTTGAAACACAACTGCTTTAGTTAACAAGATATTTTATTAAATTAGGGTGGTGGATGATAGAGATGTCCTGGACCTTACCAACTATAAATGAGCTATTGCCTGAAGAAAATAGTAATTTCCAATTTTCTATCCCTGGCCAGAGATCAGCCAGGCTGCCCACCCTGCAAGGACATCCTTTATGATTTATAGCCTTCAGTGATCCAAACTCCTGCCTAATGCAATCACAACCCTCTGGGTTCAGCCTGACTCACTACGGACAGTTCCCCATAGACAGGTCCCAGCCTTCAGGAAACCTGTGGGGAAATTCCTTCTGGTTTGATGGCTCCATTAATGTGCAGAGTCGCAGAAAAAAACTAGAGCAGGGCAAACATCATATGGAGCTGACTAGAAATGGGGGAGCTACCTGGGTGTCCCAAACAGACAAAGATTTAATCATTTCTGATCAACTTTATGTTTACAAATTCACTTAATAACAGTAGTAATGACATTATCATAGCTACAACTTGGAAAAACAGACTACACATCAGACATTGAGCCAGGTACCATACCTCATTCAACACTCCCAATCATCTTGTGACATAGATTTTATTACTAACACCATTTTTTAGAAGCATGGGAAAATGAGACTCAACATGTTAAAATTGTTTTCCCAAAGCTATGTGGCTAATTATGGGTGGTACTATTAACAGAATTAAAGTACAGGTTTGTAAGATACTGAAGGCCATGGTCTTATCCACTATGCTGTCACCAACAAGTACTCTTATCGATCAGCTCCGGTTAATGGGGAAGGGAAACCCTGAGGATCAGAGTTCTTTGTTAGACAAAAGCAAAATGAGTCCCTAGTTGTTGGTCAGATTTAGGGGCATCAAACTTCACTTATTAAAAATTTACCCACATGTCCACCATAGGCCAAAGATTCTTTCCATCATCAGTAAGAGCATCCTTTAAATGCAAATTATTTTGCATATGTGGGAATGGAAGTAGGAAGAGGAATCTATCAATAGAGACCAAACTGTTCTTTGGACTATTTTCAGGCATTATGTTCGGCCTGGGGAGATCGAAATAGGATGAAGAACAGCCTGGCCAGGGAGAAAGTCCCAATTTCATGTTCTGGAAAGAAATGTCAAAATAATGATGGGAGAAGTTATCTGGAGTTTTTTCTTGTGTTTTCTAGGGGGAAAAAGCTCCTTTAAAAAAATTAAGATTTGTGTGGTTGGTCAAATGAAAAAAGTATTTCTGTATTAAATCATTCAATAGCCAAAAGAATAGACTGAAATAATAAAATGATGATAACACTTACTGGGGTTTCTAATTTTATAGAGCACTTTAGCATTTATTATCTTATGTGGTGCTCAAACAGCCATGTGGGAGAGTAGGGTGGAGATTACTAACCCCATTCCACAGGTGACAAAGTTAATTTTTAAAAAAATGGAGATCGAGAAACTAAATAATTAGCCTAAGGTCACATGGTTGGTAATTAGTAGAGCTAGCACCAACCCCTGGTCTTCAGTTCCAAAATGTCCCGTCTGCTGAAATTCAGGGACTGGTTAAAATGAAGAGTAAAGATCTCAGAAGGCAAGTTGGTGGAAAAGGCTGTGAACACAGCTACTTGTGTTTCATCTGGGCCATTTTCTGTTCTTTCCCAAAACTTTGTACTTTAGAATAAGAGAAATTCACATATGTCTGTGCATCAGTTGGTCCTAAAAGCTATTTCTCAAATGTAACCTATGGTTAATTGAGGCTAGGGACACACTAGTTGTGGTCAAAGCCATTCTGGTGTTTTCATGTTATTATCTTGCCAGGCATGGAACAGAAAGATCTAAGCATGTTCCAGCCCCCCTTGTTGGAAAGGTAGAAGAGTTGGGCAAAATTAAGAAAAGATTTTACCTTGTTTCAACCAGCTTATAATGATAAAAAGATGTTTTATGGTCTTCTTTTAGTTTGGAGAGGTTAATAGGGCAGAGCTTTTACTCAGAGAGGGGTAGGTGCTAGTTTTTCTCACTGTTCACTACACTGGAGCCAAATGTATGTTTTCTGTATTTAGGTTTGGTTAAGTTTACATTTTTAATTCTTGTGCCATTTCCTTAAACAAATTGATTACCAAAACAGCCTGGACTACATAATTTCATTTTCTGCTTCTATCATTACCAGTTGAGAACAAATGTGCTAGGCCAATGACGGTGCCTCACCACTGAAAATTTTTCATCTGCAGGGATATAGATCTTGGAATAATAATCCTAAATGTTATCTATGGAAATTCAATATTGGAGTTGAGCAGAACAAAAAATACAGTGACAGCTTATTTTTGATGGGGCTGAAAAAAATGTATAGACAGATAATAAGTATATGTGAGCTTTATCTGTGCTTCCAACAAGGATGTGTTATAGAAGACACCAAAGATATGTGTTCTATGGTTCCTACCTGCAGCACATTCAAAGTTTAATTGAAGAAATAAGGCTTAGATGTATATTACACAGGAGAAACAGAAAGGTAGTTCCTTATAAGCAGGACATTCAATCAGCTTTAAGTATTAAGAGGCCAGTCTTTAGTCACTTACAAATGTAATGTGATGTTTAGGAATGTAAACACCAGAGCCAGATACACCTAGGACACACTCTGGATCCTGTGCTGCCTTGGGTGATAGAGTTACTCTCACTGACACTTCATAATATTATCTATAACATGGGGACAATAAGATTAGCTACCACATAAGATTTCCATGAAGATTAAATGGGACAATGCAGGATTAGAACAGAATAGTGCCTGATATTTTATAAATTGTCATAATGTTAGCTATTAGTAGTAACAGCAGCAATAGTAGCAGTAGTAATAAGGAAAATGTTATAGGAAAATGGCCAAAAAAGTATGATTAGATAGAGTTCAAAAATGTATATGGGAAAGAACATTTCAAGCAGTGCCATGCCAGATCCAAGAGGACCACTTAAAACTTTATTGCCAATCCAACAGGCTCATCAGAAGGAAGAGTGATGCCCGGGGGACCTACCACCAAGGAGAGCAGACAAGGGAAGAGGCTTGAAGCAGAGAGTGGGAACTGGAGTACGGGGTAAAGTCAGGGCTAATGCGCTGTGGCTGAGGCCCCTTTGTTATCTAGGTCCCTAGATGCTGTATCCTGCAGAGGGTATAGTATACACCACATGACCCCATTGCTACCCACACTCTCCCGAATCAGCCCCAGCTGATTGGACCAGGGATAGCATCTGAGCAGGGCTTGCCCATCTGTGGACTGGACAGTTTCTGGCTCAAAATTCAAAACCTTCTATTGGGAATTTGAACTGAGTGAAATTCTAATTCCAGATAGTAGACTCGAGAGATCCATGAAAGTGGAGGTTACCAGCCCATGTGAGTAATACTGTTATGAAGAAGTAAAGTTTCAGAGGACGCAGATCAAGACAAAATGAACAGAGCAAATGTGCAGAGAGACGTAGAGATCATGAGAAAAAGAGCTGAAGTTGAGAGAATAGTCGCGCCTTGGGGCTGTCCTGGAGCTTCAGGTCCTGCTGTTCCGGAGGCTTGGCACTCAGCTTTTCCTAGATTCTAAAGAAGCCTCTCTGTGTCTGTTCTGTGGTTCCCCTCTCCACCTCTTTTATTTGCACTTGTTATTCTTCCTTAACAAATAGAATAGAAACCCTATGTCAATTCTGAAAGCAAAAAATTGAAGGAGCCAACTAAACAAAGGTTTCCTTTCCTAAGGCTTTACTTCATATGATCTGATGCTTTGGGATTATCCAGGAAAATCATAAGGAAACAATTCACAACAACCTGGGAGCATCATGAGGAAGCCACTGGGAATCTAATCTGGCTATTATACGACACAGCTCCTCTCCATAAACAGCATCTCTGTGATGTAATGCAGACCCCTCAGCTGAAGAAAAATAGGCCAGGATTCTGCAGTTTCTCCCACCAGGATTTGAAATGCCTTCCACTTACTGGTTGTCTCACCTTGGAGGAGTTTTATCACCTCTCTAAAGCTCATCTTCTGCATCTGTAAATTGGGGGTAATATCTACCTTGAATGAGTTCTGCACAAATTAAATGTGATAGTGCCCTAAACTTTCGGCACATGAACACACAGTAGCAGGCCTATCACAAGCCTGCACTGCTTCTATGGGCTGAGAAAAATGTGTTTTTACTTCTGGAAGAACAATTAGCAAGCAGGGTGAAGGATCTAAAGAACAGTACCTAGCAAAATTTCTTAGTAGTCATTAAGTATTAATTATTAAGTTGTTGCAGCAGATAATTTATATCCAAGTTCACTTCCTTAAGAAATACAGCATAGCTCCACATAACAACTTGTAATTTATATAATTTTTTCCTCGGAGGTGGTTTATAACTAGTCCAGTAGTTGGGGTGAAAGAAAAGTGTCATCAAGTTTCCACCTGATAAGAAAATCAATGCAGCTCTGAGTGCTATCAATAGCACCGGTTATATCTCATTGGTCATGATGGAAAACAGCTTGAATTTACTTAACAAGGATTATTTTTAACTTCATACCTGCTTATATGTCACCCTAAACACTGAATCAGAACTGGCAGACATAAAAATAAAACATATCACTGTCTTCCAACGGCTGAGTTAGCTGCCTAGGAACAGTTGATCTATCTACACCACTGAGTGCATAATTCAAAATGACAATAATGAAAAAAAGAAGCTTGCATAATTTCACACACATGGAAGGTAAAGATTGCTGATGGATTTATGTGTTACGACCTGCTGAAGACTCTGTGTGGAAATGTTTCATTCAATCCTCTTTGCAGACAGGCAAATTCTTTCATCTCCAGGCTCTTTGGATAAATTTTCCCCAGGAGCTGATGGACTTTAAATCTGTCAAATGGGACCTATTAAATCTGACTCAATGCTATAAATGGTAGCAGCCTGAGGCCCTGAGTTGTAGCAGCTCTAAAGATGACACATACCTCCCCACGTGGCATTTTACGGTAGAGGACAGCAAAGCTAATAGGGTTGCCACCTTTGGAATTAGAAATGGAAAGGATCATTTTGCAATTCTAGCCCCTCTTGTACATCAACCTTAAGCAGCTCTGGCAACTATCCAGCTGGACTGTGTTTCATGTTCCCTTTTCAATGGGCAGGAGTGGATGGATGAAAGAATTCAGAATCACATGATTCTCTCATCTCCAGAGCAAGGGGACAGTGAGTGTCTTGAGGGAACATTCAGAATTGGTTAAAGAAGAGGTCATGTCTTTGTACCCAGGTGTGGCAGCCCCCAGGTATGTGTGTTGAGCCTTTTGAAGTTATTAAATTTGGGAATGCTTTGACCTAACACACTCCTCATGCGATTAAGCCATTCAAAATCCAAGAATAATAACGCTTGAGTAAACTCAGTTCTCTGCAGTTAGTATTTCCTTTGTCTGCTTCCAGAAAGCAGTGTTTAGGCACCAGAACCTAATCAAGAAAAAGAGGAAGGTAATTTCTAGAGGGAGGAGGGACTTTGCCTAGCAACATGCTTGCCACATAGTCAGTGCTTAGCGAAAGGGCTTTCCCCTCCGGGCACTCTGTGCTTCTAACTCAGGGACTTTTCCTTAGCATTCCATCCAAAGGGGAGCCAGGCCTAGGGATTCTCAGGGTCTACTGGAGGCTTGTTTTCCAGAAGCACATGATAAAATGGAGTTTGACGTGCTGGATATCAAGGCCTGTGGAAGAGCATTGGAGGAGGCAGGATTGGCGGGAGGGAGAAGTCTAACTGTGGAGCAGGTCATACAAGGCCTTGGCCAACTCCACTGGAGGGGCTGGAGTACATATGTCTGAGTTGTCCCATGCTGGGCCCAAATGGCCACGCTTTTTTAGCCGTTTTAATCTGTCACTGAATATGGGCCGCCCCAGGGCCATGCCCTGGGAAGAGGTGGCTCTCTGCAGTGACGCGGTGCCTGAAGTGCTGACGGTTGAAAACTGTTTGCTGGCAGGTGGGCAGCAAGGCCTCCCCTGAAAGGGCCCCATTCTTTCCCTTTAGGCTTCAGCAAGACAGAGCTCCTTTGTTTGGGCTTTTAACCTTCTCTGGAGCTTCGTCACCTAACTCTGAACCTGGTCCTGAGCTTTTTGCCCTCCTACTGCCAGAGATGAGAGCCTCTTTGTAAGCTTCCAACACACTTTCCCTTGCAGCTTTTAATTTTTCTTTCACTTGCCTATTAGTCTCCTGAGACTTTTCTATAGCAACATTTTTATTCCTCAAATCCTGCCCTTTAGACTATCGGGGGTTAAGTACTACCAAGTGGACTCTGTTACTTTACTATTCTCTATCTCAGTGAGCCTCGTTCTCTCCTACTCCCTGCTGTAGCTTCCAAGTAGCGGCAGCCATCACCATTGTGACACAGGTGCCCTCCCTGGTCCTAATGACATTGGCAACCAGTGTATCCTTTAGGTTTACCCATGGAGCGTGGCCATCTGTTGCATATTCTGGCCTTACATAGTGCATACAGTCAGCATGTCCATTTCCCTGGGCCCATTAGTCCCTCCCTCCACCATCTGCCATGGCAACTCTGGCATTTCAACTTTATGTAGTGTGGGCCATGGCTTTTTCCATGCTTCTAAGAGCCATCCTAATAGAGCTTTTGCATCATTTGCTTGGGTCCTTGCCAGGTTGCTGCATTTGTATCTTGGGAGAATGTTCCCAAATCAATTATCTCTCCCATATCGAATTTTACATTCAGGCTCCCTGTAGCATCCATACCTGCACACTCTTCCTTTGGTAGATTCCAGATAAAGCTACAATCAGGAGTTGAAAAGACATTTCTGCTGTTTCATAGGGGGGAAAAATCAATCTCTATTTAAAAGCACTGAAAAGTCATGGCATGACAAAGGAAATGGAAATGAAAAAGACGAAATGTTGAACTTCAAATAAATGCTCCTTCACAACAAGGAAGTTGAGTTTTCTGTTCACAAACTCTTCTGGTCTATGAGATTACACACCCTAATCCCAAATTCAATGTCAGTTTAACTTGAGTTAAAGAGAAGGTTGGCCTTCAGGTAAAATAAGACATTCAGCATGGTGGTAAGGCTGAAGGAACAACAGGATACCTCTTCTTCCAAGTACCTCCCTAGGGTCTAAGTACTAGGTCTGTAATTTCCATGTTCAGATTAACGTAGGGATAAGGCAGGAAAGGAAGGTCAAGAAAACCTGAGCGTAGCCATTTTGACCAATACCAGACCCTAACCACCCTGAACAGGAAGTTTCCAGTAAGTCACAGGCCCAGGACCACCCAAAGATGGATAAATATCTAAGCTGGATTCCTTACAACCTGTTTACACTTACCTTTCTATGACAGCAATTTGTGATTAACCTTTAGGGCCTGAACACAAGACAATGCTAGTCCTGTACAGGTGTTTCCCAACAGGAGTTTTTGAACATTTAAAATTGTTACCATTGCCCCATAAGGGGTGCCCCTCCTGCCTGGGACCTCTCCCAAGTCGTAGGACCCCTACTCTCTCTGTGGAGTAGGATCTATTGTCTGTCTCTATCTCAGTAAACTTTCTGTCCCTCGTTGACTTTGCTTGAATTCTTTCCCATGCAAAGCCAAGAACCCATGTGGTGGGTTCAGGTGACTTTCCTTCCTTCACTGGGGCACTCCCTGCATCAAAATACTGGTTTTGCAAAAAATGCAGAAGTGTGACTTGGAAGGTTGCTTTGGTACTGTGGGGAGTGACTGATGAAGACAAGAGATCAGGCCTTTCATCCAGACTTGCTACTATCTAATTATTGCTTAAGATATTCGATGCTGGTTGTTCTTCCTTCCTTTAGGGCTAGTGTGAAGATCTAATGGGAGACATTATTTGAAATCTTCAAAACCTATAACTCTAAGATATGGTTAGAACAGTAGCCCATGCAGTTGTTCTGCTTTAAAAGTTTGATCCAGGAGCAAACAAGTAGAAGGTCACAATGGAATGAGTCATATTTCCATGGCCCTGACCCAGTTTCTTAAACTTTCTGAGTTTCAGTTTCCACATCTTAAAATGGGAATAATAATAAAACTTATCTCATAGATTATTGTGAGAACTAAATAATACACCCTATAAAGTAATTAAAACATGGATTCTAGGTCATTATAAACATTTTATAAATGACAGCTAACAAGATATAACACAAATTTGCATGAAGAAAGTTGGTTAGGGAAACTGCAAGAAGACACTTTCTGGGGTAGACAGGCCTAAATAGGGTAAAGCAATGGGGAGCCCTAGAATAGCACAACGGCAACCCAGAATGCAAATAGGAAGAAAAAGCCACTCTCCCCATATCAGATTTTTCCCTTACTCAGCTGTCTTGATCACGGTTTATATTTAACACTTGCGATGTGCAAACTCTCCCCAGAACACTGTAAGGGATAGAGGAGTATGGTGATAAAGAATGTGAGCCTTGGATTCAACCATTGGCTTTGTCATGAACAGGCTGTGTGATCATGTGAAAGTTACTTAATTTTTCTGTTTATTCCTCTGTCAAATGAGAATAATAATCAACTTCATAAAAAATGTGGGAGGATTATGTTTGTGATGATACTTTAGAAATCGCAGTTTCTTTTGTGACCAATTTTACCAGAACCTGCCTTTCAGGAGGTTATAACATAGCTGGAGAAACGAGAATAATAAAAATAAAACAAATGAGCCAATAACAAAATACAGGAAACTATTAAGAATTAAAGTTAGGGATTCCCTTCATCAGTCCATATTAACTATGTTATAATAGTAATTGTGTATCACTATGTGCCAGCTATTGTGCTATCAGCTGCAGAAACAGTAGTGAGTAGAATAGTGATACTCCCCGCTCCCTGGCACTTACAATCCAGGGGCGCTAGTGACTCAGCAGGAATCCCTAGTCAGGGGTCCCCACTTCCTTCCACTGTTCTCCAGACCAGAAATAAACAGGAAGAGA
>CAUYSK010017499.1:0-21711 GCA_963575035.1 Avahi laniger
ACCTATAAATGGGGCCTTATTTGGAAATAAGATCATGGTAGTTGCAATTAATGATTTCGACATGAGATTACCTTGGATTAGGGAGGACCCTAAACCCAATGACAGGTGGTAGAGAAGGAGAGACAGATGCAGAGGAGAAGCGATGTGGAGACGGAGGCAGAGACTGGAGTGACGCGGCCACAAACCCAGGGACCCCTGGACCCCCCAGGAGCTGGAAGAGGCAGGAAGGAGCCTCCCCTGGAGCCTGTGGAGGGAGCGCGGCCCCGAGACACCTGCGTCTCAGACTCCTGGGCTCCGGGACTGGGAGGGGATGAATCTCTGTGGTTTTAAGCCCCCGGTTTCTGGTCATTTGTTACAGCAACCCTAGGACACAGATACAGGTTTCTTACCATGAACGGTGAGCAATGGGTGGGTGGCGTGTTCTCCCTCCTCCGTGTTGCGCCTGTACGTGAGGCTGCGTCCTGCCGCGGACGGGATCTGAGGACGATGCGACCCGGGGCTGGTGCCTGCAAGAGAGCACGGTGAGAAACGCCAAGGCGGGAGAAGGGGACGCTCCCCGGCCGTGTTTCCCTGAGCCATGGAAGAGTCCAGAGTGAGACCCAGGGCTCCGAGGTCCTCAGCTCAGCCTAGAGCCAGACACCCGGGGCAGCGTCCTCTGCAGACCCCAGTCCCTGAGCCAAGAAGACTCCAGAACCTTCTGGAAGACGGAAGCATCCAGGGAACTAGACCCAGCAACCCCAGACACCCAGGAAAGGGGAGAGGAGAGAAAAAGGCCGGAACTCTGCAGACTCACATTGTTACTTTGTTAAAATGAAGACAACGTGAAGCTGACCTTTAACCACCCTATGATGTTCAAATCAGGGGCAATGAGCACATTTGTCACGTTGTACAATCCCCACCTCTGTCTAGTTCCAGAACATTCTCATCCCACCAGCAGGAGACCCCGCCCCCTCCCCACCCCCTCCCCAGCCCCTGCTGACCACGAAGCCACGTCCTGTCTCTGCGGATTTACCTGCTCTGGGCGCGTCCCATCAACGGAGTCAGCCACCGTGTGTCCTTTCTGCGTCCGGCTTCTCTCGTCGAGCACGATGTCCCCAAGGTCCCTCCACGTGGTAGCAGGCGGCAGAGCCTCGGTCCTTCTCACGGCTGCGTAATATGCCACTGTGTGGACGAGCCGCACCATGCTTATTTATGTATCTGCCGACGGGCATGCGTGTTGTTTGCACCTGCTGGTACTGTGCACGCGGCTGAGAACACGGGGTCCGTGCTTTCGTTGTACGTACGTCAGAACAGAATGCCCAAGTCACATGGGGACGACCCCAAGGGTAGCTTTCCGAGGACCGTGCGGACTGTTTTCCACAGTGGCTGCAGCATTTGACACACCCGCCAGCTGTGCGCAAGGGTTCCGATTCCTCACCGAGACTACGTTTACTATTATTATTATTGCCATTCTAGTGCGTGTGCGCTGGAAACTTAACTTTAACACTCGTTACACTAGATTAAGTTTCAACATCATCTGTTGCTGTTTAAAAGTTATTTATTTCAAAGTTATTTATTATTTACCGTGACTTATAAAGTTGCACCAAGGCTGACATCTGGCTGAAGAATTTGCTTCTATTTTTTCTTCTTACGCGGCATCACTTAAAGATACCGGTGGAGGCCTCGCCAGGAGCCCGGCTCAGTCCGAGGAGCCGCAGATGGCCGGGGAGGGAGCCTCTCTGAATGTGTATTTTCACGACGGGAAACCAAGAAGTGGGCAGACAGACGTCCACGTGAAGGTAGCAGGGGTGATTTCTGAAGTGCAGGGGGTGCTGCGCTTAGGAGGCGGGTGGTCTGGGAGCCCTGGACATCCGGGGCAAGACGGGATCAGGCAGGTGCTCCCAGGAAACACCAGGCCAGGTGTAGGGCGGCACAGCAGGTGCAAAGGCCCTGGGGCAGCCACGCATCTGCCCGTTCAAAGAACAGCAAAGAAGAGCCAGACAGTCAGGGGAGAGGGAAGGAAGGAGGGGGTGGCTGGAGAGGGAAGGTGGGGGGCTCCAAGTCCTGAGGGACCCTGCAGGGACCCCCTGTCCACCTTGAGACGGGGCCAGCAGACTGTCTCCAAGAGGGTTGTGCAGGGTCTGGCTGCAGTCAGCAACTGTGAAGATAATGTCACGGACACAGTGGTGGACAGAGGGCCCTGGGGCCCATGAGTAGGGTGTGGCGACTTGGCCAGGGGGTTGGGGGTCAGGGGTGGCTGAGATTTCTGATGCATGCACATATTGTCCGGGGCGATAGCTGTCCACAGGTAGATAGACACGCTGTGGCCAGGCATGAGCCCTCGGGACCGGGAGGTTTGCTGGGGGGTGCTCTGGGTCAGGCTGGGCTGGGTACTGTGGCGGGACCCCCGTCAGCTCCTGCGCGGGTGGAAGGGGGTCCAGGGACGCACCTGCAATCGCTTTTATCTCCTCCACAGCAGGGCAGGAAGGTGGGCCCAGGGAGGGGGGCCGAGTGCTCAGGAGGGAGGCCTTGGAATGACCTCGGACAGGACCCCCGGGGTGGAGGGTGGTCACACCCACGAGGGCTAACCACAGCATCCAGGATCCCAAATTTCAGCCACACCGCGAGGCAATGTCTGCGCACTCAGACGCCTAAGACCGTGCCCACAACAGGGGACTTCCAGGTACCCCCTCCGCATTTTTAGTATCTGGAATTTTTCAAAAAACCCCAAACGGTGCCATTTTTGGCATAGAATAATTTTTTTAAAAAAGATCTTCGCTTCATTCTTTAACACGCTGACTGCCGCATAGGAAAAAAAAAAATATTTTTCCCCAGAGCCGTGGTGTTTTATTATAAGGAAACAAAACAATCCTTTCTAATTCGTTATTTTTCTACTGTTTTCTGTGCATGAGTTCTATGCAACACAATCCTTCTTTTCAGAATTAAATGATCAATATTCATTGCAACAATAAGAACATCAACGAGTAGGATTTTCATGAACTAACTGCAGCGTTTGTTTCACACGGCCCCAGGCTCAAAACGAGCGTGAGTTGAGTACAACTCCCACGGCACTCAGTGTGCTAGACTGCGTCTAATGGAATCTGACCATCGTACCAATCTGAGAACCACATTCTCTCATTTATTAAAAAAAAATAAAACAGGTGAACAAATTCATGGTGATGAGTGTCATATCGGTACTTTTTTTCCTTTTTGTTTTTCCACTTGCAAACCTATTCCCCGCCCACCTCCCCGGTGGGATTCTGAGTTGCGTTTTTTGTGTTTGGAAGTTTGGCTCAAGAGCCTATCCTATATCTCTGAAATAAACATACATAAATTGAAATTGCATGTGCATTTTTTTTAAATTGATATAGACATAAGGGTTTTGTTTCCCAAAGAGATGTCTCTGCAAGGACTCTTAGGAGCACACACGTGCATTACAGCACGCCGTGAGCATGCCCTTGGACCCGCAGCGAGGCCCTCTCGGAAACGCCTCTCCTAACAGGTGCAGGGGCAGCAGCGCCGGGGGCTTCCTCCAGCCCCGGGTCAGCCTGAGTGCTGCCTGCTCTTCTTTAAACGAAGCCACATGTACAAAAATGGCAGCGGGAATGGGAGCGTGGCCACGCCGGCGTCATTTCCCTTTGGTCTCGGCCGACAGCCCACGCGGCGGAAAGCAGAGGACAGCGTGGCCGTCCCCACCGAGCGGGGTCCCTTCCCTTCCCACCCGGCCCTCGGCGCAGGGAGGGCCCCCAGGTGAGCAGCGGAAGGGTGCCCAGGTCACGTCCCTGACGCGAATCCTCCTCTCCGTGGGGAGCGATTTCTTCAGCAAACAGGGAGAGAGATCCGGAGAGGCTCCCACAAGCACAGGAGCAAACCCGTCAGCACCGAGTCTAACTCACGGCGCGTGGACCACACGAGTCACCTGTCTCACTTCTGAACACTGAGTGCCAGCGTTGGCCACACGGAAAATCTCGCCCTCGCTCGTAAACGTCCCAAGTGTGCAGGTCTGGCGAAGGAGGACAAGGGGCTGGGGTCCCCGAGCAGCAGCACTGGGCCCCCAGAAGGCGGGACGGCAGGGGAACAGTTCAGCATCGGGTACTCCGGTTCCTGAGCCCACAGGCTCCGCCCTTCTGCTCCTGTGACCCCAAAGGTGACAGCGATGTCCCCCCCAGGGCCAGTCCTGGATCCCTGTCCCTCCGAGCCTGGCCTGGAGGGCACACTCGGGCCCCGCGCCGCAGCCCTTCCACGTTGGGTGTGGCGTGCGCAGCGCTGTGGACGCCTCTCTGTGCCAGGTTCCTTCCCTCCCCGTGTTCCACGGAGATTGAGAAGCAAAACCACCAACGACGCGGCACCGCCGACGACAAACCAGTGTTCCGAGGGGACGTGGCTGCCCCTAGCTCTCGTACACGCCCAACGACGCGGCGTCAACGCACGAAATGCGAAGATTGAGGAGGCCACTGTGCAGCCCGTGTCTCGGCAAGAGGTGGCTCAGCCCACAGGGCAGGGTCGCCACCCGACTCGGGTTTTGCAGTTCAGTGGCTCCCCAGTCGAGTGCACACCCGCACAGACCTACCCAGGGCGTGTGCAAAACTCAGATGCCCAGATCTCGTCCGCAGTGACCCCTGATTCTGTAGGCCGGGGGGAGGCGGGGTGATCTCCAGCCTTGCTGGACACCCCCACATAAGGCTCCCCAACAGGGCCACACGCACCCCAGTTTGCCAGCTTCTCCCCTCCCCCGTCACCCCCAGTCCAATCCAGCGGCACTTGGCAGAGGGGGACAAGCCACGCTGCCCCCCATCACGGCAGCTTGAAGCCCTCCTCTCTCACCAGGCTGGGGGCGGAGCTGGAAGCATTTGACCCGGCCTGTGCCGACCTGCATCTCCCCCGGTTACGCAGCTCCCTGCTGACACCTCCCAGCCACATTCCGTCCTGGTCCTGGGACACGCAGCCGTTGCTCCGCTGGGCACACGCAGCTCCGGGGAGCTTCCCTGACCTTCCTCCGGCCCCTCTCTCCCTCCTGCACCTGCTCACCCTCCATCGCCAGAGTGGCAGGGACCTGCGTACTACCCAGCGTCACGTCCCAGGCACCCAGGCCGTGCAGTGCTAGGAACGCTCTCACCGCAGCCGAACGGGCAAACACTCAGTGCCGGCCGCAGGGGCCCACGTTCGAATACCTGGTGTCCGAGCACACCTCGCACCCAGGATTTCAGCTGGTGACAAGGCAAAAAGCCATCTGAGACAGAGATGCGTGTCTGTGGTGCCCAAATCAGCGTCTCATAATGATATGCGTAAGGGGGCTGACACGGCCAGCCCGCCAATTAGTTCATTTTAATTAAACAGACAAAGGGATGGAAATATCGCTTTTCTGAGTTCACTAAGTTTGTTCTCTGCAAACTGATTCAAGGCCTCAGAGGACGGGGATCGTCCCCTCAGGGTATCTGCCATAGCACAGCAACGGTCTGAGAGGTCTCATTGTGCAAAGGGGTCCCATCGGTGTGACAGGCACTCAGGTAGGCCTCGCTGGACGACGCAGTCCAAAGAACATAAAGACACACCAAAAAAGCACACGTGAAAACTTCACTTCTTTGGAAAAGGATTTTATTTCACCATAAAAATGCAAACCGGAATAAACACCGTCTCTCCTAACGCGGACGTTACAGCCATGTCTAAGTCTCTCTGGGCTTCTCCTGAGAAGCGAGTGATTATAAAATTTAACCAGTTTGTAGCCTTAAATCTGTGGGAAACATTCCAAGTAAAAATAATTTAGCAAAACGGCGTCTTAAAAAAACCACACACGCTAACCTTTACTAGAAACCAAAGCTTTTAACCAACCTTTCTTATGCTTAGTTACTTGGAGTTGTAAAAAGTGAATGTTTCTGAAGGAGCGTCAGACCCTCGCGAAGCACTAGCCCGCACAGCGACATCTCACGAAGAACGGCATGCCTGAGTTTCCCGCCTCTAAGCACTTGTACCTTCCTCCCAACTCGATGTACCAGGGTCACCTTGTTTTTCGGCAACCCACCTGGAATGCACCTCCCCGTCGCTGAGACACAAAGATGACTGCAAGGCGTTTTACTTTTCCACGCCCTGCCTGACCGTGGCGGTCCAGTGCACCCCTGGCCGCGCAGGTGGGCAGGTGGGCACACGGGGAACCGCGCTCTGCGAGCGCAGACCGACGCAGAGGCGGCTCGCTGCCGCCATCAGCACCGCGGGTCTGAGCAAGATGCGGCTGCACAGGGGAGCAGCGTGTTAGGTGTCGGATCACAGTCTGGAAGGGACACAAAAGCTACCCCGACGACTACACGCTCCAACTGCAGCGCCAGGTTCGCCGTCGGGAACCGAGGCAGGTGGGCCTCGGTGCGTGCGCCTTCCTCGCGCAGGCGGGCGGGCTCCCGCGACATTGGCGGCTGCGGAAGAGGCTCGGCCTTGCGGGCGGGCGGACGGAGGGGGCGGAGGCCAGGACGCAGGTGCCGACCGGGCCTTCCGCGGCAGGCCGAGGGCGCCAGCCCTTCATTACCTATTCCAGGTGCTGCGGTGCCTGCTCGGGGACCGCGAGCGCGAGCGCTCGGCCCTGCGGCGGTGGCGGCTGTGCTTCCTGCCCGCGCTGGCCCTGCGGCCCCGGCTCCGGTGCCGCCTGTCTTTGCTGCGCGACCTGCGGGAGTGCGCGTGGTCCGGGCTGGAGCTGCGCCGGTGCGGGCTGTCGTCCCTGTCGCGCTTCTTGTGCGGTCTCCGCTCCTTCCGAGGGCGCGCGTCGTCCCCGCTGCCGGCCCGCAGGGCCCCGCTCCGCTCCAGCTGCGGCTCGTCCCCGTCTCGGCCCGCCTGGCCCCGACCCGCGCTGGGCTCGCGGTTGCACTTGTCCTGCTCCGACCGCGCGTCCTTCCTGGGCGGGCCCTGGTCGCAGCTGGGGACGCCCTTGGGCTGCTGGTTGTTGTCCGGGATGCAGGCGAGGACGCCCGGACACCTCTTCTCGGGAGAGCCGTCCCCCGGGGCGCCGCAGCGCGCGCCCGGACCCTCCTTGCACGGGGTGTCCTTGGCCACGCTCCCGTTCACGCTCTGGGGCGGGCAGTCGGCCTCCGCGAGGGCCGGGGTCTCCTTGGGGGCGCCCGCGGAGGGCTGGCCGACGAGCGAGTGCAGCGCGGCCGCGCCGGCGCAGCCCGAGGACACGGTCTGCAGGATGTCCAGCACCGGCTGCAGCAGGTCTGCGTGCGCGGCGCCCAGCTCGCCGTGCGCGGGGCCGCCGTCCGGCCGCTTGCTGAGCAGGAGGCTCAAAAGGCGCTCGCGCAGCTCCTGCTCCTTGCGCTGCAGCCCCAGCGCGCGCTCCTTCTCCTCCTCCACGCGCCGCAGCTCCGCCTCCTGCAGCCGCCGGCGCTCCTCCTTCCGCTCCTGCTCCCGCAGCTTCACCGCCTGCGGCAGAGAGGACACGCCGCTGAGACCCCGCCCAGGCCCGCGGCGCAGCGCGTGGGCGGAGCTGGGCAGGTGTCTGAACGGCCGCAGCCGGCCCGGGGTGCCGCAGAAACTGCCTGGCCGGCTCCGGCCCGGGGGCGGACGTGTCCCGTGGCCGAGGTCCGGCCGGTCCGTCCCTGGGCTCCGTCAGCCACGCCCGGGGCCACCGTGCACCCGAGCGAGAAGGAAACCCCTCGGCAAAGGCTCAGCCCCGGGGTGGCCGTCTCGGACAGGGCCTGGCCCCGCCACGTCGGCACACGGGGGCCTGCTGTTAGGTCACAAGCGGCGCCAGCAACGGGGGGCCGAGATGACGGCGCAGACACACGGCGCCGCCGCCACCGCAGGCGAGCGCGGCCTAGCCTGGGTTAGTGTCTTCAATATTCACCATGAAATGAGAACTGAGCGGCCACATGTCTCAGCCTCTTGCCTTGCTCCTTCCCGGAGACTTATCACAACTGTAATTAGACAACAGGTTATGGGGTTGCCCGCCCGGGCCCCAGGGGGGACGCGGCCCTTCCCAGCACAAGGAGCGTGCGGTTCGTGGGCCAGCGCGGGCCCTGGGCTCTCGGGCGTTACCGGGGGCGCTTGCCAGGTCCGTGGGCGCCAGGCAGACCCAGCAGGCTCACAGCTGCGAGGGACCCGGGCGGTAGCCCCTCTGCACAAAGTGGGCTCTGCCCTCATCTCGTCTGCTGACGTCAGAGCCAGGCTGGCTGCCCAGACGGCGAGGGCAGCGTGTCAGCAGCCAGAGGGGGCCGCGGGGCCAAGTACACTCCGCACTCTCTGCTACGGCCCGTCCCCCGGCCGCCCGGAGTTCGGCGGGCCTGAGCGCCCATGAGCTGACTCAGTTCCACCAGCTGTGTGCCAGGAAAGCACAGCCCTCGAACCGGGAAGGACAGAGACAGTCCTCCGCTCTACGGCTTACTTCTCTGTTAGGGCTGCAGCCCGCTGGGGCCAGGGGCCATCATGCCGCTCCCGGAGGAGCATGGGAGGGTTGGGGAGGGCAATGCCCCCAGACCCCCACGGGTACCTTGGCACGCCTGGCTGCAGAGGCCCCCAGACCCCCACGGGTACCTTGGCGCGCCCGGCTGCAGAGGCTCCCCCGACTGCACTCAGCAACCTTGGCGCCCGGCTGCAGACGCCGCCCACCCGCTGAGGGTACCTTGGCGCCTGGCTGCAGGGCCCCCACTCCGGCTGCAGAGGCCCCCGACCCCACTTGGGTACCTTGGCCCGCCCGACGGCAGAGGCCCCCAGACTCCCCGCAGGTACCTTGGCGCGCCCGGCAACAGGGGCCCCCCGACCCCCGGCTGCGGCGCCCCGCGGGTACCTTGGCCCTGGCGAGCAGCTCGGCGACCAGCCGGATGGACTGCAGGTTCCGCTGCGCCAGCAGCAGCTTGCGCTCCTCCAGCCGGATCTTCTCCTGCAGCTGCCTCTGCTCCTCCGCCTGCAGCTTCTCCAGCCTCTTCTGACTGCGGCGCAGCTCGCGGTCCCGCTGCTTCTGCTCGCGCCTGCGCAGCTTCTCCTCCCGCTTGCGCTCGCGCTCCAGCTCCTCCAGCTCCTTCTGCTTCCTGCGGGACACGCGGGCCCGTCAGCGCGCGCCGCACACACGGAGGGACGCTCTGACCAGCGGGGAGGCGACGACGCGGGAACAATCGCGCATTTTAGCTCCTTATGCAAACACACGCCAGGTGGCTCAAAGGAACCCAGGGAGCGCGCAGGGCGAGGGCGTCCCAACCCCGCAGGGGACCCTCCCGGAGCGTGCCCACGACCCTGAAACCACAGGAAAACGACCAGTGGCTCTAATCACACCGGAAGTTCGAGGCTGAGCACAGTGCACCCAGCAGGTGGAAACGCAAACCATCAAGAAACAGCTGCGACAACGCAAGACTCGCTCTGCGGTCCCTGCTGCTCAAAAACGAGGATTCCTAAACTACAAGTGACAGCCAGAGCAAGGACCCCTGGGCAGTCGCAGAGGCCATGGTGCCACGGAAGACCGCGGGAGGGAGGAAGGAAGGAAACGCAGATGTGCACAAACCGGCGGAAGATTCCAGAAGCCTTACGCTAAGTGGAAGATCAAACACAAAAGACACAAAAGACGATGTACCGTATGAGACCCGTTTTCTGTGAAATTCTAGAAAAGGCAAACCCACAATGACGAAACCAACGGCCCGACTGCCCAGAGGCAGAACCCAGCACCTTCACCGCGACCTCAGGGACCAGAGCCGTACTGCTCAGCCACACAGCCGGACGGGAGGACCCTGGCCTGGCCGCACCGTCCAACACTCCAGGACCTCAGAGGCAGCCCCGGGAGGCCCTGCTCTCGACTCTGCCACGCACTGAGACACCGCCAGGGCCCGATGGGTCCCCTCCTGGCAGATGGGGACTTCTCTTTAAAAGCACCCCACACCCAAACAGCTCGGAACCCGACCGCACTTGTCCTGGGAGGGGAGGCCTGGAATCGAGGCCCGAGGGCCACAGAAGGGGCGCAGGCCCCTGGAGAGCTCCAGAGAGAGCAGCTTGCCCAGCTCACCCTCGCCGCCCTCTGGCTTTAGAACTTATTCAAATGACCGACAGTAGAAACGTCAAAGCCACTCTCGGCCCGCCAGAACACGGAAGCTGCGACTCTGCAGCCCAGGCAAGGTGCCATCACGGCCCAGAGGACAGCCACGGAGCCCCACACGCTCCTCCGCCCCAGGGTGACAGGCGCTCAAGCTGGGGATCTCGCTGAAAAGCAACACCCGTGAGCGGGCGAAGCTTCCACTTCCAGGCACGAGCCACAGTTTTATTGCACTGTGAGATGTTCACACCCAGTGAGCTCAAAGTGCGGCTGTAAAAGCAGCCGCTGGCAGCCCTGCAAGTGGCCGCCCTCTAGGAGGACTCACGCTGAAGCCCCCAAGCCCCCGGCCTGGTCATCTTTAAGAATGCGGTGGCCGCCCACGATGCTCCGTTACCTGCTACACCGGAACAGCCCAAACGCAACCACCTCCAGCAACGAGGCTGCCCTGGGCCTGGCCTCAGACGCGGGCCCCGCCCAGGCAAGCGGGACCCGCCCCGTGGATGGCAGCTCCCGGAACCCCTGGAGTCCTCCCCGCCAGCTCCGCCCGGGGCGGGACTGTCCCCACCCCTGTGGCTCCAGACCACTGTAGAGACCTGTCCTCCTGTCCAGGGACCCGTCCTGCCTCCTTTCCCTGAGCACAAGCAGCAAGGCCAGGGCTGTGTCCCCACCTGGAGCTGGAACCCCGCTCTACAACTGACCCCCTCTGCCACTGCTTTCCTGGCTCTCCTGAGGGCGGCTGACACTCAACACTTTGATCCCACACAGAATCCAAACTGCCCTCCGAAGCCACCTGCCGAGCGAGGACGGTTACGCAATAAGCACATTCCAGCGTCGCAGGCGTCTTCCTTGCTGGGCTGTCGGCCAATCGGAGACTCTCCTACCCCAGTGCACAGCCACACACTGGCACGGTGGGCACACCTGTGTCGTCTTTGGGGACGCAACGCGGGCTACGGCAAGAACACCACACGTGGTTTGGGCCCGGTACCTAGGAACCCGGTTCTGAGACTCCCGTTCAAAGATAAAAACGGCAAGACGTACAGACCAGCATTCTACACAGCAGGGAAAAACGGGGAGAAAACGAGCATCCGGCTTGTTCAGGCCACGCGAGAGCTACGGCAAGAGGCTGCCAGGCACGTCTCACCTGCCTCACGCTCAGCGTTCGGCGCACCGAAGCAGGACAGAGAACGTGGAGGACAGACGCGCACAGGCAAACGCTAGAAAGAAACAGCCGCAGTGATGGGACGGGGAGAATTTTGTTCCCAAAATCCAGGACTCAGAGCTGATGACTTTTACGAGGCTAAAAACGAAAGGCCAACGAGGGGGAAAAGTGGAATCCGAGTTTGCCGCCTTTGACGACTGAACCGCAGTGACAAGGAGACTACCTCTTTAAAGGCCTCTTACACGGAACACGGCGTTTTGTTCCTTTTTTTTTGTTTTTACATCTGGCCGACATCATCGATTCTCTACTTCATGCTGTCCGTGGAGTTTCAACCTCAACACAAAACTGCAAACCATGAAGACAAAGTCCTGCCCGTTTCAGCAGGAAACGTGACCTGCACACGGCCACGGGGCGCCGCAAAGGTGTCGTCGGTGCCAGACACCGTGTCGGACCAAGGAAAAAGAGAAGCACACGCTTCCCGCAGTATCTCAACCAGCCGCCAAACAGGTGCACGTATGCACACGTGCACACACTCAGAAACACATGCACAGGTATGCATGCACACACGTGCACACAACTCACACGTGTGCACACACATGTTGACGGGTACACGCTCGTGCACACATAAGCACGCACGCATGCATACATGAAAGAACATGCAAAAGTAGGCACAGGTACACAAAGACACATGCACCGGTACACACAGGTACACACGCCAAAAACACGCACATACACGCGCACACACACACCGCGGTGCCAGGCACTGGCGCTGAGAGCCCGCTCCTGTGAAGATACCTTTCCTCTGCCCGCTGCCTCTCCTCCGCCTCCTTCTCTCTGCGCTTCTGTTCCTCTCTCTGCTGCTCCAGTTCCTGAAGCTTCTGCCTCTCGAGCTGCCGTTTTTTAATGGAGGCGTCGCTCAGATGTTTGGTCGAGTCAAAAGAAACCTTGGAAAGCAAAACACGGGGTCAGAGGGCCTGAGCTCCCGTCACCCCCAGGGGCGGCACAGGCTGGGCAGCGGGCCCGGGAGTCACGCCAACCCTCCTGGAGTCACAGCACAGGGGCTCGAGGCAGGACTCGAAGGGAAGACAAACGATCACTGTGACGTAACTTGCCTTTACCACTGAATAAAAAGAAGTTAATGACTACTGTGTTCTCCTGTGGCTACCAGAGGCCACCCACGCCCTCTGACCACGGCCACGGGGCCGAGCCCACAGGGACGGGGTACACAGGCGGTCTCATGGCCACCAAGACGCTCGTCCTCGAGGCTGGCTTAATTGTAGCGCAAATCCATCTCAAGTCAGAGCCCATAACTATGAAAGAAACCTTGAGCCCCAGTCTAAAGGAACATTCCGGGACGTGGCTAAAACCCCTCTCGAAGTGCCCCTGAGAGCCAACACCTCACCTCACCTACTTCAAAATGCTCAGCTCCTCCATCTCCCTTAAAACACAAAATTTACAGAAGCACGGGCCATCCCGCATACTGACATCTGAAAGCCTACCGAGCACAGGACGGCAGCTGTGATCTTATTTGCGGGGGCTGTGGCTGCAGAGCCCCCCAGGCCCTCGCGCCCGGGGCTCACCTTGATGTTGCAAGCCACGGCCTTCCCGTCCTCGCCCTTGTACATGAGCTTCATGCCGCGCAGCGCGCTCATGGCCTGGATGAAGCCCACGTACTCGCGGTACTGCACGTAGGCCTCAAAGTTCAGGTGTCCCCCGAAACTGAACGTGTGGAAGTTCCGGCCGGTCATCTCCTCCCGGTAGGGGTCCAGCATGGGGATGTCCACGTTCCGTATCTCCCCGAACTTCTCGAACACCTTCACGAGGACGTCCTCGCTGGGCTTCTCCGAGCCCGACTCCTTCAGCGCGAACCACTTGCAGGGCAGCCCCTCCAGGTGGATGGTGTCCGGCCGCTCTCCAGGCAGCGTCTCGTTCATGTCCTTGGCGTCGCGGAAAAAGGAGTCCCAGTCGTGGCGCGTGGGGAAGTCTATCTTGAACTCCGCGGCGCGCACCTTGAGGATGTCGGAGAAGCCGCTGAGCTTGATGGTTTTGCCGTCCAGGCAGGCGAGGAACGACTTCACCAGGCTCTTGTTCTCCACCTCGCCCTCGAAGCGGATGAAGTCCATGGTGCTCTTGGAGATGCGCAGCGTGGAGAACTGGTGGTTGTGCACCATGCCCTTCAGCCGCTCCATCACCTCCCAGTTGGAGATGGACTTGCCCGGCTGCTTCAGCTGCGGCAGGGCCACGCTGATGGTCATCTTGGTGATGGGCTTGAGGTACAAGCCGTACGCGGGGCAGAGCTCCACGGCCTCAGACGTGTCGTGCACGATGGTAGCCGCGGCCATAGCCAGGACCTTGGGCCTGAAACACAGGACAAACACGGTCAGGGAGGAGCCCGGGCACGAACCGGAACAAGCGTCTCTCTGCGGCGTCAGAGGAACTGGTCTACCTCGTTAAAAGCCATCTCAACTGCGTTTTAAAAAAAAAAAAAAATTAAGACTAAAGGGGAAGAAACCAAGTTGACGAAAAGCTTTTAAGAACACGTTATAGTCCAAAGCCCCCTTCACCACTGCCCCCGACCAACACCAGGAGCTCTCCCAGGCCCGTGGAACCCGGAAGCTGGGCAGTGGGTCAGCGCAAGCTAGAGACGCCTGGCTCCTCGGGAGAGGAGCAGGGGCCAGGAGAGCCCAGCCGCAGGCATCTAGAAACGTCTGTGCGGGAGGAGCCCTTGTATTTGCATTGGTAAAACAGGAAGTCAGTCTCAGGCTAAAAAAACGACCGCAGATCCTGGACTTTAACAATGTCCACTATAGGCAGATGCATCCTCTCTCCAACCAACTTAAAGGCAAAAAGCGCAAGGGCCTTTTCCAAACAAAACAAAACAAAAAAAACCTGGGGCCTGGAACCCAGGTCTGTGCCCTCTTTTTCCACCTACCTACTTTAACCCAACTCTTCCCTACTGGTCTGACAGGTTGGTACTTCCCTAGGGCCACGTTCCAGGTGGATGAGCTTGACCCACACAAACCCAACAGGTGGCCCCGCTGGGCCCTGCCACCCACCACCACGCCACGACTTGCTAGGCCCCGGAGGCGGCCCACAGCCCTAAGCGCAAGGTGGGAGGGTCCGAAGGGGTCAAAAGTTGACCAGTGAACCCTCCCCCACGACCACACAGGGAGCAGGAGCCAGAGCCCAGGAAGCCTCACCACCTGCCGGGCACCCCTGCTGACCCCGCTAACCCTGTCCTGGCCGGGTGCCCCGCACCCCAGGTAACCCGCCACCCCCACCCGGGTGCACTCGGCTGCCCCAGCCCTCCCGCCCTGGCATCCCCAGCTGCCCCACACCCGCAGGCGCCCCCCGGTACCCCCAGGGCCTGGTCCCGCCTGGCCGCAGCACCCCCGGCCCCCAGCCGTCCCAGCTGCCCGAGTCCGGGCCGCCCCCCGCGACCTCCCTCTCCCCCAGACCCCCACGCGGCTCCCGGGCCGCACCCCGAGCCCCACCCCGGGCCCCCACACGACCCCGGCGCCCCCGGCCCGGCCACGCACAAGCCCGGCCCGGCCCCGCGGAGGGAGGCGGGCGCGGGGGCGGCGCTCACCGGCGTGAGGCTCCGCCTGCGTCCCAGGCCCGCGCCGCCGCTGGCCCGCCGACCCCCGGGCAGGCGCGGCCTACCCGCCCGGCTCCACCGCCGACCCCCGGAGGCGACCCCGACGCCGCCTGCAGCCGCTGCCGCCGCCGCTGCCCGCCCCCTGTGACGCATTTCCGCTTCCGGCGCGCGGGCCCGCGGAAGCCGCCGCGCGGCGGCTCCCGGTTTCTCCTCCGGGTCCTGGCCCCGCCCCCAGAGAGGCGGGACTTCCGGGAGCCCGCGCTCTGCACTGCGCCTGCGCGACCCGAGCCCGCCCCTCCCCCACTCTGCTACCTGTGCGCAGGTGACCAGACGCCACACCTGGGGCCAGAGATGCGCCTTCATCTCTCTTCAGGGGTCCTGGGACAGCAGAGGGCCTATTGCTGGGGTCTAAACTATCATTATAAATACTAAATTATAAATTGCAATGCAATTCTAAAATGTAATAGATCCTGTAATATGATAGAATTCTGCAATATGCTTATAAATTATAACTACATTTATAATTATATTTATATTTATAATTTATAATTATATTTATAATTTGTGTTTTATATATTTATAATTTATATTTATAATTTATATAAATGTAAATATAGGGATATAGGGAATATAATTTATATTTATATCTATATAAATTATGAATATAAATATAAATATATAAATATAAATCATAAATATAATATTTATAATTATAAATTATGTGATTATAATATTATATATTATACATGTTAATATATGATATAATGTATAATATAATATATAATATATGTGTTCGTATGTAATATAATACATGATATAATTATAATTATAAAGTATAAATATGCACTATACTTACACAATGTAATTACATATAATAATAATTCTATGATATAATGATAGCATTATGTAATATCATAAGTCGTTAATTATCGATCGTACGCTATCGTCACATAGTGTAGTTACGAAATAAATTAAGCTTCCGCGGTATTCCAGACTCGGTGTGAGGCATGTGCTTCCGATGCCCAGATAGGTCACAAGAGCCCAGACTGGAAACCCAGGGTCAGAGAATAAGGACACGAGCCTTCCGTGGTGCATTAGCTTTGGAGGGGCTGGCATGGGTGAGGGGTGGCTGTGGTTTGAGGGTTTGTGTCCGTCCAGGACTCAGCCTGAAACCAAATTCCCAATGCAGGAGTATTAAAACGGGGGCTTTCGGGAGACGGTTAGGTCAGGAGTGGGTTTAATGCCCTTAGAAAGGGATACCGGGAGTCTAAATTTCCCGTTGTGTTCTTTGCCCGCGGGACGACCCAGGAAAAATGCACCTTCTATGAAGTGAAGAGGAAGCCTTGATCTGAGACTTTCCAGCCTCAAGAACTGCAAGAAATAAATTGATTTATAAATTACACAGTCCAGGGTATTTCGTTATGGCAGCGTCAATGGACTAAGACACAGACTCTGATGTCAAGAGGATTTATGAACAGAAAGGGGCTCGTGGATGTTTCCCAGGTGTTTGCTCTGCGGGAGTTTTGTTGTCCCAAAAGACAAATATGATCAGGAATCTCTACTTGACAACAGAAGAGAGAGAGACACCAGGACCCCCCCCAGGAAGCAGGATCGTTGTTTGAACTCAGGCCGGCTACGCAATGGGACACACATCTTTGCTGTCTTCACGTACCTTCTCATCTTTCTTAGAGGTGTTTGGGTTCTCTTTAAAATCAATCTCCCAAATGCTGTTTTGCATGTCCTGGGTGTGTAACGTGTTTCCCTGGGAAGCTGTTAAATGTGGAGACTGCTTTCACCGAAGTATCTGCAAAGAAAATTAAGAAACGAGATGTTCACTCCTTTGGAGCCAGCAAGTGCCGAGACGTGATTGAAATAATTGGGGAAATGTTCAAAGAACATTCTTTAAAACTTTGGAGGAAAATATTTCTCTCTTGGATGCATCTCAGAGATAGGAAAACAAAGTTCTCTGACATCTGCAGCCCAAATCCTCCATCTCGGTGAGGCTGGCGTAATTCTTCGGTGTGTGCATGGCCGGTACAATTCCCTCCCGTTGAGTGTGCAAGGGAAGTGTTACTATGATTGAATGTCACTGCGATGATTCTATGAGAAGGCTGCAATCAAGATTTGCAATCGGTCTGGGCGCGGTGGCTCATGCCTGTAATCCTAGCACTCCGGGAGGCCGAAGATGGGAGGATCATTTGAGCTCAGGAGTTTGAGACCAGCCTGAGCAAGAGCGAGACCCCGTCTCTACTAAAAATAGAAAGAAATTAGATGGACAACTAAAAAATATATAGAAAAAATTAGCCGGGCATGGTGGCGCATGCCTGTAGTCCCAGCTACTCAGGAGGCTGAGGCAGGAGGATCACTTGAGCCCAGGAGTTTGAGGTTGCTGTGAGCTAGGCTGGCCACGGCACTCACTCTAGCCTGGGCAACAAAATCGAGACTTTGTCTCAAAAAAAAAAAAAAAAAGATTTGTAATCGGCTAACCTCAAGCCAATCAAACAGATGATTCTGAATGGGCCTGGCCTAATCAGGAGAGGGTCTAGATGTCAGAGGTAAGAAGTCAGAGACACACAGACACTTTCTCTTTGCCTAGAAAAAGCAAACGGCCTTGTTGTGGAGAAGGCTGCTTTGCAGGGATCACTTGGATGAAATTCTGCAGCCACAAGGGTCTGAATTCTTCTCACAACAGCCGGGGAGCTTCAAAGATATCCCCAAGCTTCAGACGAGATCGTGGCCTCAGCAAACACAATGAGTGATGCCTGGTGCGCCCAGAGAGGCCAGCTAACTCGTACATGCAGTCCCAGCATGCAGACAGTGCGACATCATGCATTTCTGTATTAAATGGTGTATGGCCTCTATGGCTGTAGCACTTTGTTACACAGCAAGGTGTCTCTAACACACCTGCCAGAAAAATATGCATCCTCCACCCTCATCAGCCACAGAATGTGACACCTCTTTATCGTCACAGAAAACCTTTTCCTTTCTATGCTTCAAAGAGCAACATTTTTTATCTTCATCACTGTGCTAATTTCCCAGGGCTGCCTTAAGAAGGTGTCACGCACTGGGCGGCTTACGTGACACACCTGTGCCCGCTCACAGTTCTGGAGACCGGAGACCCAAAGTCAAGGTGGCAACAGAGCCGGCTCCTTCTGGAGGCTCTGAGAGACAATTTGGTCCACACCTCTCTCTTAGCAATATTTGCCTTGCAGATGCACCACCGTGATCTCGGCCTCCATTGGCTCATGGCTGTCTGTCCTCCCTCTGTGTGTCTGTCTCTCTCCTTAGCATCTATTCTTTGCATATGTCTCTGTGTCCTTCCTCCTTTTCTTGTGAAGACACCTGTCACGTTGGACTAGGGACATGCCCTCCTCCACTGTGACCTCATCTTTCTCAACGAGCAGCCGCAGGCAGTGTGGCCGGAAGGCCAGGCAGGGCAGTGGCACAACATAGGACTTGGGTGCGGATCCCTGCTCTGTTGTTTAGCCACAACGAACCCCGCCTCCCGGGACCTCTGTTTGCTCTTCCGTGAAAGGGAGCAAAAGCTCGGCGCCAACCTCGTCGAACTGTCCAGAAGCACAGCTCTGACGCCGTGTGAACACTTGTCACAGGGCAAAGATGCAGAGCACAGCCGGGGCCACCGTTGGGATGCAGACAGGACAAATGTAGCCAGGACAGGGAGGGGCAGCGTCTGTCTGTCCTGGAGGAGCAGGCCCCATAGAGTGCGGGGGAGACAGTTGCCCAGGGCTGGCACAAAAGTGACCTCCCCCCATGGGCTGCTCCGGAAGGCACTTGTGTCATAGAAAGAATGCAGACTAGTTCTCCACTGACCAACTGCGATGGGCTGAAACTTGCCCTTCCCCCAACCCATCTTCATCCACCAGAAACCTCAGGACGTGACCTTACTTGGAAACGGGGTCTTTGCAGATGTAATTAGTGAAGGATCTCGAGATGAGACCACCCTGGATTAGGGAGGTCCCTAAACCCAGTGACAGGTGTCCTCCTAAGAGACAACAGAGGAGACACAGACACAGAGGAGAAGCCACGTGGAGACGGAGGCAGAGACTGGAGTGACGCGGCCACAAGCCCAGGGACGCCTGGAGCCCCCGGGAGCTGGAAGAGGCGGGAATCCTTCTCACCGACGTCAGGCTGCTGTCACAAAGGGCCACAGCCTGGGGCTTAAATATCAGACACTTCCTTCTCACGGTTCTGGAGGCCGGAAGTCCCAGACCCAGGCATTGGCAGACTCGGTCCCCGGGGAGGGCTCTCTTCCTGGTGTGCGGACGGCCGGATTCTCCCTGTGTCTTCACAAGGTGGAGACAGAGACAGAGAGAGAACGACGTCTTCTTACAAGGACACAAATGCCATCCCGGGGACCTCACCATCTTGACCTCATGCCTCATCTAAAGCTAATCACCTCTCCCAGCCTCCACCTGCCAATATAATACCCTTGTTTCAGGGCTTCGACGTAAGAACCGGGGTGCGGGATGTGGATAGAAGCATTCAGTCCCCAACAGGGGGACACTACCCTAGAGCCTTCGGAGGAGCGTGACCCCACCGACACCCCGCCTTTCAAGGTCTGGCCTCCAGAGGCCACAAGAGGATACATTTCCCTTGTGTTAAGCCACTTAGCTTGCAGCGATTTATCACACAAGGAAACCAATGCTCTTGGGTGTTGAAAAAGTTTAAACTGCCCTGTCCTTCCTGAGCGGACACGGTTTGGGCTCGGGGAGGCGGAGAGGGGCTGGACCGCCCGGCCCTGCGGGTCTGTTCTCACCGGGGCCGCGACCCTGCGGGAAGCCCAGAGAGACCGCGCTGGGTTCGCTTTCGGTTTAGAGCGAAAGCGGTCACACGCCCTCCCCATGTGGCACCTTAGAAACCAAACCGCGGGATGAGAAGGCACGAAAACAGACCATTTGTGCACTTCCCGAGAAAAAGCACACGTGCCCCGTGTTGATTATAAACTCTGCGAGTCAGTTTAGTGTCTTGGCTTTTGTTTCTGGGTCTCATTTCTTTGATCTGCCGTCCTGGGCTTGCTCACAGGAGGACGGTCGTGAGACACCAACTTCCACCCCAAATCAAATGATTTCTGAGCGACGACGCCGTGCCCGCCAAGGCGTGGGCTCTGGGCACACGGCGTGGGGAGCCGGCGGGGGACACACCGGCCCTGGCGGGGCGCTGACGTCCCCAGGAACGGAGCCAAGGCTGTGTGACCCGTTTTCATTTTTTTTTTTTAATTGAGGCAAAATTCACATACGACACAATTCATCTTTTTAAAGTGTATGGCTCACGGGCATTGAGAAGATTCACCATGTTGTGTGACCTTCACTTCTGTTAGTTCTAGAATTTTTCGTCACCCCAAAAGGAGACCCCGTACTCATGTAGTGACTCCCTGCCCTGCTCCCAGCCCCCAGCAAACATCCATCCAGCGTCCCTGTGGATTCGCTTGTTCTGGACGTTTCATATGAACGGAATGCTACAGCATGTGGCCTTTTGTGTCTGGCTTCTGTCAGTGAGCGTGATGTCTTAAAGGTTCATGTATGTTGTAGCAGGTGTTGTGCCTTTTCCTGGCTGCATACTATTCCACCGTGTGGACGGACCGTGCTCCGTTGCAGTGGGTATCAGAGCCCCTTCCTTTTCCTGGCTGCATACTATTCCACCGTGTGGACGGAGCGTGCTCCGTTGCAGTGGGTGTCAGAGCCTCCTTCCTTTTCCTGGCTGCATAATATCCCTAAGGCTCCTACAGTTGGGGCCTTTGCTGCGGGTAGAGGCTCTGGTCTCAGTCTGCTGTGGTCTGGATGTCTCTGTCTTCCCCTAATTTGGATTTTGTGACCTTAACCCCTAATGTGATGAGGTTAGCAGGTGAGGCCTTTGGGAGGTGTTAAGGTCCTGAGGATGGAGCCTCACGGATGGGATCCGGGTCCTTGTAAAAGGGACCCCAGAGAGCTCCCTCGCCCCTTCCACCATGTGAGGACACAGCAAGAAGGCGCCGTCTATGAACCAGGAAGTGAGTCCCCACCAGACACAGCCTCTGCCACGCCGGGATCTCGGACTCCAGCCTCCAGAGCTGTGAGCAATCAGTGCCTGCTGTTTATAAGTCGCTCAGTTTATGGTGTTTTGCTCTAGCAGCCCAAGTGGACTAAGACGCCACCCTGAAACAGAAGTCCCAGCCCCAGCACACGAGGGCAAACTCACTTCAAAGTCACCTTTCAGAGAAACCCTAACCCGAGAGATGGCAACCCCAGCCCCCAGCCTGGGCTTTCCTGCACCCCGTTTAACTTCTAACGAGGCCTTCCCGGTGACCCAGTTTCCGCCTTTCCTCCCTGCAGCGCTGGGCGCGCCCGTTGTTGACTGCGAAGCCGGCAAGTGCAGGGGAAAAAGGAAACACCACACCCTCCGCCACCCGGTGCCACACACCCTCCTCAGCCCTCTGCATCTGGGTGTCAGCTTCTGCAGAGTTCGGCACTGACAAAAACCTCAAGAAAAAAAAATAACAAAAACAAGGGGCCCAGGCAGGTGATTTCACTTCCCTACAGACCCGGCCGTGGGGTCTCCGTGTGCGCGAGACGCTCCAGTGTCAGGAGGGGATCTGGAAAAGCAGGCGGCCCGTTACCTGCTGCTCACAGGGTAAATACTCTGTGGCTGTTTTTCCTCCTCCCTAAGTTGGTCAGGAAGGGGACTGCAGAGAAATGCCTGCGGCAACCAAAAGGGGGAAACAAACCAGCGTCCGTCAGGGGTGAGTGGATAAATAGAGTGTTGTCTGTCCACATGGTGGAATAGTATGCAGCCAGGAAAAGGAAGGGGCTCTGATACCCACTGCAACGGAGCACGGTCCGTCCACACGGTGGAATAGTATGCAGCCAGGAAAAGGAAGGGGCTCTGATACCCACTGCAACGGAGCACGGTCCGTCCACACGGTGGAATAGTATGCAGCCAGGAAAAGGAAGGGGCTCAGATACCCACTGCAACGGAGCACGGTCC
>CAUYSK010017501.1:0-12044 GCA_963575035.1 Avahi laniger
GCATATATAAGAATTACATCTATTAGATATTGGGCAGGGGGGAGGGGGGAGGAGGGAGGAGGGGACGGGTATATGTGTACACAAAGAGTGCAATGCGCACCACGCAATAGGATGGACATATTTGAAACCTGGACTGAGGGGAGAGGGGGGCCAAGGACAACACACGTAACCTAAACATCTGTACCCCCATATTATGCTGAAATAAAAAAAAAAGAATAATAGCTAATAGGGTTATTGTGAGAATTAAATGAGATAATACAAGTAAAATACTTAACACAGAAAAAAAAAAAAAGACCTAAGACAAAAATATATATTCTATTTCCAGTTAGTAAAAAGGAAAATGGTGTATGGATAAAGGAGAGTGGAACATGCTTTTTCTGACTCTAGGTAGGGGTTTCAGAAGAAATTTTATAAGAGCACTTGATAAAAAATCTGGAGATTGGCTTTTTGTCACTAATAAAAGGTAAAACTTTGAAAACGTTCCTTAACTTTTCTGAGTGACAATTTTCTTATCATTAAAATTGGGCCAGAGGATCTCTAAGAGTCTTGTCAGTCCTAAGGATTTAAGAAGGAAAATTTTAAAAAGGAAAATATGATGACAGTATAGATGGAAATTTATTGAAATGTATTTTGTAAAATTAGGAGCAGCAGATAATTTATAAGAAGAAATAACATTTTCTCTAAAATGATTAATTGTAATTGAGCAATTACTGTTGATATAAGAATGGATAGATCTCATGAGTAAAATTGTAAAGCTCATTCCAAACTGGAATTCTCTTTTGAATAAAAAGGAAAAGCAAGGTACTCTAAATTTTTTAAAAAATCAGTACTAGGTAAATTATGAGTAGGAAAGACTAAAGATTACAGAGCTAACACTGGGTTATAAGTCACTGACTATCCTCTGATTCAAAGTGATATACTAAAGAAAGAAAATAAGAAATGACACAGTGACACTGCCCTAAGACGTATCTTTTCCAGTTGACAATGTGTCCCATGTACTTCCTGTATTGTGTTATGGAAGAGCATAGTTACCATTTGTTCCATCAACTCAAAAGGCTATGGCCATGTTCCAAACATCTCCACCTTCCTCTAAAAAGCAGTTATAAATCCACAATCCACTAATGTATATGAATATACATTATAGATTAGGTTTATGTATACAAAATGACTCACTTCACCAACTTGGAGTAGTAATATATCACATCTTTATTTTGCCAATTAATCATTCAAGCAACAATGTGTCTTTGGAGGCAGAAACTCCAGCATTTCCTGTTTGAATGCTTCTCTTTCTCATGCCAAAGGCTATCAATCATATTTCTAAGATAATTGCAGATTTCCAGTGGAACTCTACTTATAGCTTCTCCTTGTCATATGGTGTCACAACTGAGGGTGGATCCTGTCCAGTTCCATAGATGTCCATCACTTTGTGGTGATGCCTTTCTAGCCTAAGTCCTGAGTCCTAACTGGACGCTGGCTTCCCTACGTAGTTGGATTCAATGTAGAAAGTGCTTGGTAGAGTGTTCTGGAGTTGTGAACTGAATTTGAATTTTGCTTTTGCTTCCTTTTAGCTTAATTAAGCTAAATTATTTAACTTTCTGATCCTTAGTTTCCTCACCTATAAAATGAAGATAACAGAATTTATCTCGTAGTAGTCTTGTGAAAAGTAAATAGGCAACACATGTCAAGCAGAGTGCCCGACACCTCCAAAATTTGTGGAAAATGTATGCTCTTGCTATCATTATGACTACTATTATTACTATTAATAATAGGATAATTATTTCCAGAAGTACAGCAACATTCTAAGGTTGCCCTAGTGCGGAACTTAGTTTCTCCAATATTTTCCTCTTGTAAAGAAACTGGGCTCTTTATGCAAATTAGTCTACCTTCAGTTCTTCAAACCGAAGCAATTGACTTCCTGGTTATACATTTTTCTAAGAAAAATGGGCAAAGTTCATGACAGGCAACTCATGGAAGAGTAAAATTTGAATAGTAAATACATATAATTTCACTAGTCTTTGGGAAAATACATATTAGATAAAAATAACATAACTTTTTATACCCAACATATCTGCACAAACAAATTTCCAATAACATCCATCTTTGGAGGTGTGGAACAAAGACAATCTTCATGTGTTGTGGGTGACAAGATAAATCATTGCAACCACTTTGGTTCATACTTTCTCTAAGTAGTGGGGATTGGACAAATAACTGTGCTTTATTTATAAAATAGAATGCTACACGGTATTAAAATGAAGTATGTATGTGTGTATCAATATGAACACATCTGAAAAGCATAATGTTGAGTAAAAAAAATAAACCAAGTTGCCAAAAGATACATACCATTTATATAAATTCTGTATTTTTTTTTTTTTTCCTGAGGCAGGATCTTGCTCTGTCTCCTGGGCTAGAGTACAGTGGCATCATAATAGCTCACTACAACCTCAAACTCCTGGGCTCAGGTGATCCTCCTGCCTCAGAGTCCCAAGTAATTTGGACTACAGGTGTGAGCCACCATGCTCTGCTAACTTTTCTATTTTTTATAGAGATGAGGTCTTGCTCTTATTCAGGCTGGTCTGAATTCCTGGCCTCAAGCAATCCTCCCACATTGGCCTCCCAAAGTGCTAGGATTACAGACGTGAGCCACTGTGCCTGGCCAGTATACATTCCTAAAACACACACATATGTACACCTACATATGTAATAAAAATATTAAAACATACAGGCTAAAGTTACATAGCAACTTGAGGATGTTAGTTACTTCTGGGAAATGAGGGGAGTACATAGGAGGGACATAGAGGGATTATAAATCTCTATGTAATGTTTGATTTCCTTAAAAATATTTAAGACGACATGATAAAATGTTAACATCTGTTACATACGTGTGACGGGTTCATAGGTTCAAAAAACCATTTTTGTTCCTTTCTGTAAACATAAAATATTTAATAATATGACATAAGATAAAGGAAGTTAGAGGAAAAATAATAGCTTTTTTAGCCTTAAGATAATTAGAAAGCATTCGGGGAAGAATAAAATTAGATTTCTACCTCATATTATATATCAAAGAAAATTTCCTATGGATTAAATTTTAAATGAAAAGAAAATAAGCCAGAAGATAATGTAGGTGATTATTTGTCTGATCTTGTTAGAAAACATCTAAGCAGATAGAAAAAAAAGGATTTAGACAAAAAAAGATTAATAGATTTTTCCACATGACATTTAAAGCTCCTCTATGTTCAAAATCTATAAATATAATATAAATGATGGAACTATTTAAGTTGATCTTCTCAACATGTAAAGGATTTGTAGAAACAAAGGATATAAAATCCCAGGAGAAAAATATGATAATGACATAAACAATTTGCAAAAGAATAAATAACTATGACCAAAGTGTGAAAGTGTTCAACGACATGGTTATCAGCTTATTGCCTCTCAACTCCAAATTCATCCTTCAGGACCTGCACTGATATAATGGACTGGATTCTTATGCATTTCTCTCTCATGAGAAGCATGACACTAAGCTTTGTCAGTAGAGGGCACTGGAGGGACATCACTAGAGTAAGGGACCTCCTCTTACAGGGTTTGGTGTGCTGTGTTTTGTTGATTTCTGCTCATACTATAATATGATGGGCCAGCTGTGTAGGAATGTAGGGACATCCAGTGGTGCTGTGACCCAGCCGTGTGCCCACGGTGCCGACTCCCTCATTGATCTCCCTGCCTTGGCCTACATGTGGTAAACACCTTCAAGGGGTGCTCCCGATGCTGACACTACACAGGTCAAAACTTGAGCATGCAGAAGTACCCCGACTCCCTGTGTATGCCCACCCACTGTGAGCACCTGTACCCTGGACAGCTGTTTCTTATGGCTTTCCCAGAGCAACACCACATGCTTTAGGCCTGTACTCACAGTGGCACTCTCCTATCTGCCTGCCCACCAGCCTTGGCCCACCTGCATGCCGAAGGCTATTTCCTGCTTGCTTGGTGACTGAGGACCAACTTGGCCTGGGTAATCTAATGAACTTCTCTCTGGATTTTTAATGGTCTCGAGAAATTTCGCATTTCATGGCAAAGAATTTAATATGAGCACACTATTTTTTCTTTGGCTTTTATAATCAGTCCCAGATAATGTGTTCTGTAACAGAATGAAAGGACTTGACTTTACAAATCTTTAATTTTAGTATTACATGGCTGGATATTTTCTAGAAAGACCTCGAACTTTCTGAAAACTACATTTTATAAAACAAATTTTATAATGTGGGGAGGGAGTGCAATCATGACCTAGCCTTCATACAAGAGCAATAGTCTCTGAAGTACCTATTGACCTTGACATTATTTTAGATGATTTTTAGCTAACATCGATAAATCTTGATTGTTGATGTCAACTGCAGTAAATATCTGCTTATTGCAGTTAGAATACAAATGATTAAACAGGATTTTAAGAGAATATTTATTGGCAGCATTTGTGTTTTCTCATTATGAGATCTGAAATCTTGGTTCTAAAAATGTCCTAAGTTAAAATTACTAGAGACATTTATTGAAGAAGATACAAGATTCAAGAAACATTTTACGCAGGACAATGAGGCCTCAGTGTCCTTCACAGTAGGCACCTTGGTACTTCACACAGTTCTTTCAGTGTCTCTTAACCTAACTTGTACACGTTCAACAGTCTCAGGTGTTCTCCTCCTTGCAGGCCTTCAGGAACATGGATCACTTTCAACAGATTCTCAACCATCGTTGAAGTGTTTATGCCACCCTTTTATTTGTGCTGTACTCATTGCATCATCCCCGAAAGCCTTCTGAATCATCTGAATAGTTTCTGCGGAGGAGTGTTCAAGCTTAATGCAAAATTTGATGCAGATTCATTGCTCTACTTGCTCAGTCATTTTGAATGCGATGGCCACACAGTACACCTGCTCACTCAATGTCTAGTGCCCCACTGACTAGTACAATGCAGTCGTCATTGTTCACAAATGCGTATTCCAGTCCACTCTCCTTTGCTGCCATGTTGAATCGATGTGGCACAAACCATTTTCGTTATATTAACAATGCCTGGATATTTTCCTGACAGACCTGGTGTATGTTTTGTTATGAAGGAGAATAAGAAGGCAACTTAGAGCCTACTAGAATTATGGGCATGAACATTAAACAATAATGGAGTTTAGTGGAATTTCATAAAGTCTTTCCTAAAACCACTTCTCTAGCTTATTTGTATTTTGGTAACTGGAGCTACAGAGATGCTGTCAGTCATAAAAAGGCGTAGGGAAGAAGTGGAGAGGAAGGAAATCAATGGGTTCAAGAGTACAGACAACACAATTGGGAAGAAGAGCAGAGCTGAGAGGAGTCATTTAGATTTTCATTTGTTACAACACTTCCCTCTTCTGAGTAACCCTGTTATGTATGGTTCTACTACAGTTTGCAGGGTAATGTTACAAAGTGGAAATCATAAGCAGAAGTAACACAGAGTGTCACAAAAAACCAAAATATCCTCAAGAAATATATTTGTATTTTTTATGATAGAGAAGAAATTGATACATGTACATTAAAATAAAATTTTAATAGCCAGTGAGAATTCTTATTTTTGCAACCATGCACTAACATTAAAACAAGACTGACTGCTGCTTTGAAATAAGCAAGAACCATCAGCACCAAATTGTTTGCAAAGAAAGACCTACAAAAGTTTACCACAAAAACTTATTACAACTCTCCTGTAGTTCTCCTACTGAACTATTACTGAATCTACTAAGAACTCCCTGTCCCAACGTATACTGGAAAATATTCTTTATTTGATCAGCAGGGATGATCTTTCCAAAGTGAGTGATTCTAGTCATAGGTTCACTAAAGAGATGTTAATAAAATAATTTACAGTGGCCTGTTCTATTTGGCAATAATTAGAAAATCATTAATTCTTTCGACAGATAAATATTAAAATAACTGTGGACACATGCAGATAATATATCTATAGTGTTCACATTGAATAAGGGAAAAGTTCATGGAGATTATTAAAAATATATCAATAATTTATAATTCAATGAGAAAATATATAATCCCAAGAGAATAAAAAAGGCAAATACTATGATAGGTAATTCATAAAAAAAGAAATACAAATTCTAGTACATGTATTAAAAAGCTCACTTCAGTGATAATCAAAGAAATGCTAGTTATAATTAGCATTAATAATGTAGTATTTTTAAAAAGGACATTCTGAATTTTAAGAGTATAAAAAACCACTTAGTATTGGTAAGAATATGTTAAAAATGGTCTTTTTCATGCAATCTCTTATGTGAAATATTTGTCAAAGTCTAGAGAGAGACACTTTTAATCACGCAATTATATTTCCAGGAAGTTATTCTAAGTAAATAACAAGAAATTAAGACTTTTAAGTATAAAATGGTTTACTGTGACATTATTTAAAAGAACAAAAATTTTAAATGTTCTCCATGTTCAACAATTGTTGGGAGAGGCAGTCTGCATGGGCCCTGAGCATTCCTCTACGCTCTTGCCAGGTGTCCGAGATTGCAAGGCTTATATGTTTTACATATTGAATAGCTTCACATAGGCAACTAAATATGTCAAGGTGACCACAGTCTGACTACCACACAATAACAGCCCATTCCTTGAGAGTGGGGGACTGGCTTACGTGCCGCTGGCTGCAACGATTGTAGCTTGTCCAAAAGCCCTGGACCTTGGATCCTGGGTTCTTCTTCTATAATGCAACATTCTTTGTGTGCAGGTGTCAGCTGAAACCATTGTTTACTTTCCTGGGACTTGGGGGTAAGGAGAACCAATGCAAATATGCTGATGATCCTATTGTCTGCTATGCTGTGAGCGATGAAGGCTTTTTTCTCTGACTCAGCAGACTTGGGTCTTCTGTCACCATCCATGAATCAGTAACAGATTAACATGTCAGCTTACAAGTAGGGTAAAATCTCAGACTCTTCATAGTTCTTGACAAAGTAGGAACTTTGGCTAGCAAATTATGTGCATGTGATAAGAGTAGTAAGCTGCCACTGAAAGTTATGTTCTCAAGAAATGTTATCAATAAGCAAAAATGTTCATGACATTGACTAGAGAAAAAATAAATTCCTAAACAGTACAGCTTGGTACATATTTTAAAAAGTGTGTACATGCTTGGAAAAAATTCTAGAAGTGTATATATGAAAAGGCGAGTCTAAGGGCATCTTAAAAACAATTGTGTCATTTCTTAATTCAGTGGTTCTCAAACTTTAGCGTGCATCAGAGTCACGTGAAAGGCTTAGATACTGTATGCTCAGTGTCACCCCCCCACATATTCTGATTCAGTAGTCCTGGGTGGGGCTCAAGAACTTGCATTGTTAAGAAATTCCCAGGTGCTGCTGCTGCTGCTTGTCAGGTAGCCACATTTTGAGAACCACCATCTTCATATACATGGTAGCTTGGTGCAGCAGTTATGTGCATGGATTCTGAAGTTAACTTTCTTGGATGTCTACCTGATTCTGACATGCCCTGGTTATATGACTTTAACTAAATTTTAAAATTATTTGTGCTTCATTTTCTCATCTGGAAAATGGGGTTAAAAATCTCCATTTTAGTTAACCTATCACATTAAAGCCATAAAAAGCTTGGCAAAATGTTTACCATATTATAAGTGCTCTTGTTATGTTTTAGCTTATCTAGAAATCATAAGTATGTTAATACCAAGAATTTTACTATTGGCCCTGCCAAGTTCTGTGTGTTACAATTGTGGACCATTGTAGAGTATGAGAGTTTAGATTCAGGCTAACTGTGCATAATGTCACCGAACTAGCTTTAGTTTCCTCATTTATAAAATAAGTGCAACAATTTCTCTCCTGTATTGTTTGTGGAAGGATTAAATGCAATTATATACATAAAAGCCTGACAAGTAACCCAAGTCAGTTAATATTAATACTCCTGCTTCTTACACCACTTCTGACTAAATGTTACCCATTTTTAACAAAAATTGATGATCGTCTATTTAGTTGTTCTGACTATTTTTGATTTCAAGTGTACATCATTTCACAGGATCTGAGAGACACTACTCTTTTGAAGTACATTAAATGGGGAGGAAATTTCAGACCTAAGGCTAGAAGCTAGAAAGACAGGGTGCTGCAATGGAAAAATAGTATTAGGGGTGAGAAAGTTTGATTTCCTGGCTATTGTGCTACGAATTTAATGTTTGGTGTTGAACAAATCATTTATCTGTGCCTTACTAATAAAGTGAGAAGGTTGGGCAATATATTTCTAAGATCCTTTAAACTCTAACAGTCTTTCAATCTAAAACTTCTAAAGCTTTATAAATTAGATGTTGAAAACTGAAATGCCTTTGTGAGCCAGCCAGGTAAGGGAAATGTGTAAAATGGCTGGCTAGCTACAGAGAGTGGGGGAGATACCGCCATTTGGAGAGTTCACGTCTGCCTAAAGACATTTACATTAAAATTGTTTTTAAAACATTTAGTTTGTCAAATAAAACACATTGGAAGGCTAGATTCTGCAAACTTGGTCTAAGTATTAGTCCTGATTTAGCCATTCAGAGAATTATATTTCTTCATGCTTCAGTTTTCCTGTTTTCAGAGTAGTTTTAATAAATGTCAATCTTAAAAACTTCTTAAAGACCTCTGAAATAATCATCTTCTAAATATTTATAGTTAGAATAGGGAGAAAGAATGACATTCTGATTTTAAATAGGAAAATGAGTTAATTCTATGAAACAGAATATACTAGCTTTTACAAACTATTCAATTCTTTGCACTTCTCACTTCAATGTAAACTATAATAATAGTAAATGTTGAGCAGTGATAGATAAATAGCCAAAGAAGTTCTAAAAATGTGACTACAAAGAGTCAGCTTGTACCCAGTGGTTTGAGGTACTGTTACATTTGCGATGCAAGTCACTGATATTTGAGAAGCACATCAATTATGTTATCTATGGATAATAATAAGGAATGAAAATGTATTATATGTGTATAGAGATTACAACACTGAGTTCATTAAAGAAAGGATATCCTTTGGGAGAAGACTTACCACAAAATGACAGAGATCATGAAAAGGGATTGTAAAATAAAAGATCTTGCTTTTTATTAAAAGAGAAATTTTTTGTCTGGAAATTTTCTGATATACTATTTTGCTGGACTTATGATTTTGGAAAATGAGAAGAGAGATAAAATAATTTACTTGCATACTTGCTTTGATTTCACCGAGAATGATTAGGTTTCCACAAACTAACAGGAATTGGAAAGTGAGAATATCAAACGAATTTTGGATGTACAAAATATGGATTATGCAGGAGGAAAAATAATGACTTCGAAAACATCTACAAGGAAGAAGGCTTCAAACCACAAAAACAATCCTATTTGGCATCACATTTGGTTTTATTAAGAATATTTTTTTCCACTAAAATGTTAAAACTTCAGCAAATTAATAAAAAAAGTTTTAGGTTTAAATAGTTAAATTTGACCAAGAGGCCAGGAAGTGAATCTATTCTTGATAAAAATCTCTTAATGTTGACACTTTTTATTAAACATGTTTGATTGCTTTTTAATGGTAGTGAAAAACTTTCCAATTTTGAGAACTATACATTAATATTTTGGCATAGTTTAGAGAATACTTGTTATCACATCAGCATGTTATATTATTAATTTTTTCATTTCTTGCAGTTTCATTGAGGTATGTTGACATGCAATAAGCAGCACATATTTAATATATTCATTTGATGTTAGGACATATATATACAAACATTAAGATGTGACTGCAATCAATATAATGAACATTGTAGTGCACCAAAAATTTCTTTATGCCATTTCATAATTCCTCCTTCCCAACTTCCCTGACTCTCTCTCCTTTGCTGTTCCTGTCACCTCTAATAGATTCTCTCGCTGGTCATTATCCTAAAAGACACAGTTCTGAAAGCTATAATCCCAAATGTTGAAATCCTGAAAGATCAAAATCCCAAAAAATATAATTCTGGAAACAATAGAAAAAACCTTTAAAAGATATTTATTTACATGTTTAAAAAAGCATTTAAAAAAAAAAACATAAAACCGTGACAGAATGCTTCATAGGTCACTTTACACAACAAAATAGGCAATGATAACATACATATTTTTGCAAGCATAAACACTCATTCTAATAACACACAGGTATAACAGTTACGAGCAGATGAACGATTTTCGTAAAGAAATAGGTTAAAAAGCAAAATGTATAAACACCTACGACTATGGTTGGTAATTGTGTGCAGCCAGCTTTATAACTACAGTCATCTGAAAATATGAAATACTGTGATAGACAACCTAGATCTTTTGGCAAGATTGATCAAAAACCACGATGGGCCACCACTGCATCACCACTGCACCAGTGCCCCAAAGAGCCAAGATCTCAAGAAATTTTATCTGTCACAAATGCAGATGTACAAAAGAATATCTCTTCATTTATTGAGGAAGTTTCAACATTTTTACATACACGCAAAATGCTTACATACAAAATTAATGTTGTCATAATGCACTTTTATGGAGTCACATTTGCAAAAATGCATAACATGAAGTAAAACTCTCTAAAAGTCTTTACACAATTTATACCTGCAGTACTGGAAATGATACAAAGATAAAATACATAGCATAGTGAATCGTAAAAAATTATGCTGATAAAATAGCAAAAAAAAAGAAAAAAACAATCCTCTCTCCCCTCCCCCCAAAAAAACTAGAAAGAAAATTTGACATATAGAAAAGTTTATTACAGGGGTAGATTATGGGCGACTGTATGGAGATACTCCATAAAAGCTGGCTGACTTTCACAATCATTAACTATATTTTAAAATCTTGCATCATGATAAATAGCTGCTTTTTTTTCATTTTGGACATGGCTCTTGGAAAATTGGAAACTATGTTCGTATTCATTTTCTTTGTGGTGCTGTTCTTTTTGAAATTCTTCTATGATTTGATATACAACATGAGCATTCCCATCTTTCGTGCCCGTGCTTCTGTGTTGTTTTGGGTACTTGGAAATCCCATTCTGCATGCACTCATATTTAGACCATAAATTGGGTGGAAACAATACTGGTGATCAAACAGCAACATAGTTGCTTGTCTTCTTACCCTACCTTGCATGTAATTATTTTAGAACAGCGGTCGCCAAGCAAAAACACTAGGTTATGTTCTCAAAAGCACGGGTACCAGGGGTTGGGGCCCAGAGATTTAGAACATGTCAGTAACTTAGCTGGCTTCTTTGGGCAAATGCAGCTTTAATTCATTAAAAGCTCCTGGAATGTGATCAGCTGGAAGAAATGTCAATGCAGGCAAATGACACATTTTTAAACTGAAGTTTTCATCATTGTCGTACCTCGTAGCCAATCCACTCATCTAAATTTTCTGTCAAATGCATTGGACTGAATGGAAAAAAACCAAACTTTATTGGTACTCCCTGAAATTCACTTTTAGAAGTCTTGATCACACCTAATGTCAAATCTGTCATTACGGTTTGAGAATTCAATTGAAATCCACTTTCTTTTGCAATGTCCACCAAATCTTCAAGTGTTTATAAAGTGTTTAAACTTTTCCAGTTATTAATACATAAGTGAGTAGATAAGTTCTAGAATTTTCAGATCCAATGGGGGCATGAAACATACATAAATATATATTTAAATATATGGTTTATAAAAAAACAGCAGGGACAGTTTTAAAAGTGCCACCCATTAGCCAAAGTGAAGCATGCAATAGTTTTTCCAATTTGGATGCAATTGTAAATGTAATAAATCTATCTTCTTTCATAGTCAAACTTCTAACCAAGAGTGGTTCACCATTTAATGTGCTTTGTAAACACTGGAGGAACATCTATATCAGCAAGTGTCTTTGGTTCAGAAGGTCGCTGAGCTTGTCAATTTCTTTTTATTCTCTGACAAAGATTGTTTTTCCGAAGGCAAACATGGCACTGTGTGTGAAGGGGTAGAAGTATATTATTGAACAATTTGGCAGGGGATATTTCTTGTATTTTTCACCTGCTTTTTCATTTCTATGATCTTTGAATCACTGGAAACACTGAGGGCAAATCTTCCCCATCTG